>JARACY010002914.1:0-37746 GCA_029255725.1 Scrobipalpa atriplicella | reverse complement strand
ATACAGAAGAAGGATTTGCTATGTAGATACTAAAGGTAAATAAATACTGATAGGAATTGATATGATTGCAGTTAATATGTGGGTCGCAAGGTGTGTTGGTAGACTGAGTGGCCAAGCCAATGTTTGTTGACAACAGATAGCGTAGGCATCCAAAGATTACCTTATCATTATCACGAAAGACACCAGCAAATTATTAAATATACACAAAATTTGGTATCTATAAAACTAAGGCTTTTTGACTTTAAAAACATAATTTGATGATTTCGAGGAAAACAATGTCTCTGATAACTAGATCCTCCTATGCATTTTAAAAATTTTGACACCAGGTTTCATCAGACCGTTAAACCTAAGAACCCACACGACAGAAAAAGTAACTTCTTATAGTATGATTTATTAATGTTGAAGTGTGCTGTAATCCAACATCAGTCATATCTTAAAAAAAACATATCTAAACCGGTTATGTCTACCATAGCACGAAACATTGATCCCATTATATCCTTTCCCCATAAAAAAAGTAATAAATCTTTGTACCAAAGTTCATTGCTCTATAGATCTAACCATCATCGCAAAAAGACTGAAGTTCTTATAAGAAATTTTGCTATGCCTGTAAGGTATAATTAGCAGGCAGGTTCTAAGTATGTATTTATAGGCACCAGTAATTATACGGAGGCAGATTCATCTGGCTTCAGTTTTTAAGCTTCATTTGTTTCTTTTTGTTCAGTTGTTTTTTTTATTGAGTTTGTAATTATAAGTGTAGGTGTGGCTACCGATTTCGCTTCGTTGGTTGGCCCGTATTGAACTTATTTATCAGCAGATTAAATTTGCTACGTTAAATGAAGTTCTTGTTGTATTTGCTCTTCATGTTTTCATGTATCTGTGCAAAATTGTATGTACTTCTGCTAAATCGATCTGCAAAGTTTTATATATAAGTAAACCTCTAAAATTAAAATAATTAACATCCACGCAGATAATCCATGCTATATTAGGTATGAAATTATGTACATGTCATAAACAATGACAATGAGTCATCGAAAATGACAAACTTCTGCCAATCCATTAAAATTCTGTACACAGTGCCAAATTTCCTATTTCTTTATTCCCATAAACATTATTATTGGCACCAACACATACGCGTTCATTGACTCTGATTTGACAGGAAGGAAATGTGGCAAAGATGCAAAAAAATTGTGGATTGGAGAGAGATACCTGTCTATTGCGTAAGCGGACGACGACCCCGAAAAAGGAGGATTTGAAGATCGTGACTGGAATGATGAGATGGAAGAGGATATCGTGACTTGGCACTTCACAGAGGTAATAGAGCAGTGCTTCTTTCAAAAGGAACTGTAATTTTCGTCTGAAGAGAAAGGAAAGAAGGGGTTGATGATAGAAGCCAAGGCATAATATAACTAGCAAAGAAATAGTTGATCTAGTTTTGCTTGGTATAAACTCATATCATAATATGCCGATGAAAAAAAGATGCTATCATGTTGATACAAAAAAAGGCAGCGTACAACACGCACAGGACGAAGAAATAAAACTATGAAATGAACACAGCGGAAAATATAATTATTCTAGATGAATTTTTTGAGATAGTCCCCAAGAGAATATTGTTGAGCTCATTATTTCTGTAATAAGATCATGTTTATGATAATAATACGTTTCGTAAATCATAATAATATTTAATCAATGATATAAAATACAGTGAATAGGGAGAGATATGAGGTATAAATATGTTCTATCTTCTACAGTCTATAGATAAAGAATACTACTCGCTCATAGTAAGCAAGCACACAAGTTATACGTATAGAAAAAAGCAATGCTAATTTGAAGATAGGAAGAAAAAAGTTAATCAATATGGGTTGGGTTCGTGCGGATGGTTTACAAAATAAACTGTTGAAGAGACCGCTTACTGTTTGAATTTCTGTTGAGATCAAATAAGTTTCATGCTGGACCGCTTCCATGCTGGACTGGAAGCGATAGAAAAACATAGAATGCGCCAGCTGCATCTTCTCCCGGGCATGCTGTAAAAATCAGCTAAGGGATTCGAGGGAATCAGTAGGAAATCAGAAATGCTATCTTATTGTAATTTAGACGATGGGCTGACACTGAGAACCTGTCACTACAGCAATATCTATCTTAAACAGCCCTCAAAACTTGACAGACGTGGCGGAACGATCTTATTTGGGTCGTTGACGCTCTGTCTAACCCGTTAGGGATACAGACGTAATAGTATGTATGTATATATGTATGTATGTATCTGTAGGTACCGCATGAAAATGCTTCGCTTTCCAGGCATACTAAAAAGTCAGAAGTGGGATCTTAAGGTTTCAGTGCAAATGTAATGCGCATAATCTAAATCTACAGCCGTTATTTATCAGTTTTTTTAAAAGATATTTTTGGTTCTTGTCTATTTTCTTCATTTTAAAATATAAAATTTAAGCTTCGAATGTAAAAGCAAACCTAAGACTATTATATAGCCAAAAGGATCTCTAAATATATAGAACGAGTACATTAGAATTCTGTCATCAATCTCGCACTAGACAGTGTGTATGATGTAATCTACTTTAATAATTGTCTATATAATCATTGGGTCAATACTCTCAATGACATCATGATTATTAGCTTTTTACTTGACTGCATGATTCACTTATTACACAATTATTATCATTGTGATAACTTTGATTTATGAATGTTATTTCAAGTAAGAGCAATGAGTACTTCTTCCGTGTTGATATAGTTTAAATTCAGCTAAGTTTCAGGAGTTTCAGTCCCTGTGCGTCTAAAATTCTATCTGTAACATTGCCAAAAACGTGTATTATCATATTTTCAGATCAGAATCCTTATTCCTGAAAATTACATCTGATTTAAAATAACGTTCTTTCTTTTAAAACTAATCGACTCATTAAAACAATCTTTTGACCGAAAACCATACAATTACCAACGAATCCCTTAGCAACCATCATTCCCATGCTAACTACCAACTACCATGTGGTTTCAACTGGAACCGAACCCAGGACCGTGACGGAGAGAACCCACCCTACGGAACATGCCATGCACCGTGCCCTATGGTAAGGGCAGTTTAGTAAGACACAGCAAAAGCCTTATGCTTGTAAAGCGACATGGTATTGACTTTGATGTCCACTGCTTGTTTGCCCATGTAAAAGTTTATTACAACTAACCTTCGGTAGTTAGCTAATGTATCTACGAATGGATAGTTGCTGTCTTGTATTTCAAATTTTGGTTCTAGATCCAGAGATTTGTTTTCCTGCGAGGGACTATAGTTAGTTCTTGCGTTGTTGTCTTTGTTCACATGTATTCGAGGGATTTTGTGGATATGGGCTAACAACCTGTAATGAAAGGAATGACCCTCAACAATATTGTTAGTCGTGGCGAGACCGGTCTTTAGTTAGCCGTTGATGCTCTGTCTACCATCTAATTGTTGATTATTGTAAGGGGTACTCGTGACTATTTGTACATGTATCCAACTAGTTTGTATGTGGTTGGCAGTAAGTTCAAACTTAGCCAGAAATGGTCATCGATGTCGCTTCCATACGCAACATGGGATGTACCCCTTACAGCGTGGGGAGACGTTACCGTCTTGCGCTGGCGCAGGTGGGGTGGTAATCGTTCGTTACTTCTAAACTACCTGTTCGTTACGTTTTTGCTTTGAAGAATATGGGTAGGTGAATGTAGGGTACTACTACTAATATTGAAAAAAAATATTACATACATTAAATCAAGCCTTGATCCATTGCAGGATAGGAAGAGCGTCAACGTAAACTCGTTTCACAAATGTTCCAACATTCAAAAAGCACTGTGCTTTTAATATCATTTTTGATACATTTTTGACGTCCTATAAATATGATAAATTGGTAATTAATTATAAGTAAAAACTAATTAAAAGTCAACACGCTATCATATCACTTGTTTTTGTTGTATTACTATTGTTTTGGCAGTGACCATGTAATATGATAGTTTTATCAACTACCTCGGACTCAAAGATATACCTAGTACCAAAATGTTGATAAAGTCTTCAATCTTTTCAAATCAAGAAGTAAAAGCTTGAATAACAAAACCAGCCAGACTTCCAGACACATTTTGCAGATTCTCGGCATACCAATTTGACACACGCGAAAATTCTAAATTTAAATCAGTTTTCAAATTGCACGTTGCTCGCGGCCATTAACTTTTTCACCAAACGTTACTTCTTCCAAATTCAAAATTGAAAGGTGTCCCGAAGACGAAATGGGCGCTTTTCCACTAGACGGCACGTCAACGGCAACGGCGACGGCACGGCGAGATCACGTGACAATATCTAATGGGAATCGATGACATGCCGTGACGGTGCCGTGCCGTCAAGTGGAAAAGCGTGTCATATAATTTCATTGATTTTCATACATTATCTCACCTACGATATCGTCGACGGTACCGTGCCGTCGCCGTTGCCGTTGACGTGCCGTCTAGTGGAAAAGCGCCCAATGTATGCAAAAGTGTATAACCGTATCTGATTGGATGATTGATCGTGCCAGCTTCTTCAGTAATTCTCTTTTTTTTTATTCTGCAGTAAGGCACGGATAAAATGCAGACTTAAGTCGATTCTCACGCGATTGAAATTGAGACACGCGCAAACTGACTTGAGGAATAGGCCCCTCAAATCGAGGAAAGAAAATAAAAACTAAATCGAACCCCGAGGAAAGATAGCATCCGGCCAGGTTGCCAAGTTTTGGTGTTTTTTTTCTTGTCATTATAATTTGATACAGTTTTGTATGGCCGCCTAGTTTTAGCAGGGATAACAGATGCAGGCAGATCGTCTTTGAGTTTGGGTTAAAATGGGATTACCTAAGTTCTTATTTTTACTTAAAATAAAAGAGATGGTCATAAATTAATTTAAATTGACACGTTAACTCAAACTTGGAAATGTCCCTACTGTTTTTAAGATACATCTGTTGTATGTATTAAAATTAGCAGTCCATTTTTGGATTATGCTTCTATCCATGAAACTGATCAATTTTCTCCAACGAACATAGGACGGAATAGGAAAAAAAAATTGTCCTCCTATACGAAACGACTGGAGTCACTGAAACCATTTCGTGGGGGGCCAAATAATCTTTCATATTTCGGCCTTGTGGAAATTTGTTTAGTTTCATGGATAGGTAGAATCACACCCAAACTTTTGGTCCGCTAATTTTTTATTTATGTGTATCATACAGTATCAACTTTCTCTTTGTATAAAGGAATCTTCTTTGAAGTAGTGCCGCTTAGCGGTATCTTTTGATACCCGGTAGCTAAGTCATGAAACGAAACTGAGACAAGCGTCCTATCAAATGACAGTGCATTCGTGATGGATGGGTGGGACTGGCTAATAACCACGTCATGTAACTTTTATAAGTATTAAAAATTATAACCACTTTTTAAATTATAACCGCTCAGTCAGCGAAACTGAACAACTTTCACCAGGAAATTCTTTTAGAAAAAAAAAATGGCTTTCCCATCCAATTTTTTTTTTATACCTACTAGTAATAATATTTTCAATTTCTGAAAGAATTTATTTGTAAAGCTGCTTAGTTTCGTTGACTAAGCAGCCCAAATCAGTTTGTTGGAACATGTCTCTTACAACTCGTATAAACCCGTATCAAAATCTTCCATACCCGGGCCCTTTCTCGGTGAACCCTTAACACTCGTATAAACTCTTATCAAAAGCTTCCATACCCGGGC
Organism: Scrobipalpa atriplicella; assembly: GCA_029255725.1. Lineage (NCBI taxonomy): Eukaryota > Metazoa > Arthropoda > Insecta > Lepidoptera > Gelechiidae > Scrobipalpa > Scrobipalpa atriplicella. Next base: position 32,031 of record JARACY010002914.1, on the reverse strand, counting down.
CCTTTCTCGGTGAAAGGGTCGCGGGTTCGACGCCCGGCCGTGCCCCGGTAACTGTGCTCCTTGTCGAGACGATAACACCCTGTACAATACAATACGAGTACTACGATAAAACTATACAGGAAGTTCATAGTAGTTATACCTACTAGTAATTAGGTGCTTATTTTTTATTGTTGACAGTACAATGCTATCGATTCGTTAAGGGCACGACTTAACTAAATAAATCTTGACTAAAATTATTGCCGTCCCTTTCTATTCTCTCATGAATGTCATGATAGAAAACATTGATAAAAAATTACAGGTATAGACTTATAGTGATTTTTGCAACTACGAATTGCTATAATTGTTAGATAAGATAACTAGGAGGTTTGATAACATTTAGCTAAGCTTTAGCTTGGTTAAAGACTAGAATTTTTCTATTTCGAAAAAAAATGTAGTAAGTATTTCACACAAAAAAAATATTAAAATATGGTGCATTAAATGCGGTGGTAGTGTTTCATTTTATCTAAACTAAACAGTATACAAAAATATATTTATGTTTTACATTGATATAACCGGTATAATCTCGGAAACAAGTAGGTATACTTTAGTCACTATTATATATTCTGTGCTTTAGTGAGAAACTACCAAGCTTTCTGTTTACCAACACAACACTCCTACATCCGCATAACATGCGCGTACGCAGGTATGTGTGCTTTGCTTACTGCTATCCCGTTAGGCGAAGGTGAACGAACCCAACACATTCGAAAGACAACCAATGGAAGTAAAATCGAAATTCGAATCATGAAAAAAAAAAGAACTTTATGCACACTGCTCCTACGGCAAAAAAGAAAAAAAAATATTTGGGAATAAAATTTTAAGGGCAATAAAGGAAATTCAAATCACTGGTAATAAAAAGTGAAGCCAAAAAGGTACAAAAGCGTACGTTTTACCTGTCAAGCAAATTAATTCCGATGGGGCGATTTTTCAAAACGAATTATGTTAATTTGAGGACCTTTTGCATGGAACTTCGGAATTTCTTAGGATCCTTTGGCATTTTTAATGAGACAAATTGACTACTAAAATAGAAGCCATTATTCAAAAACTCGAGACAACTAGACATATCGATGCAACTTAGATAAATCGAAAACATGACCATACAAAATAGCCAATTTCTTAAATCAAATTTTTGCATAGTCTTTTTTTCACTTCGCAAGGTAAAAAAAATACTGAACGAAGCGAACCAAGTATTTATACCAAACTCAGTATTTATGACTTCATTCTCAACAGCAATTTATTTTCTTTAACATTTTACATTACTTGTTCTGTAATAGACTTTTTATTCAAAAACAATGTCTCATTAAATTTTATTTCTGTTTCTTTCGTTGCGCATGATTCGCGAATTGTCACTGAGGCTGTCTTCTTGGAATGAAGTTATCCTGCTGTTCCACCGACATGGATTGGATTTAATTCTCCTAGCACATTGAATCTTTTATTATCTAACTTGTACACTATTGATCTGCAGCAATGAGTCCAATATTATGTGATATGATTAAATTTAAATCCTATCTTTGCGAATTTTGCGCATTCGTGGAAAGAATAGGCGCAAAATAGGTCTGTATATTTTACTTTGCGCCATTTTGATTTAATGTTTAATTATTTTCTTAGTTCAATTTACTAATTTTACATATGCAGCAAATTATATTTAATACCATTACCATCAGCCGCAAAATGGTCATTGGTCACTTTGTTGGTTTTACGCCTAACATCTTTCAAACGTTCGGCGGGCGACAAAATCGTTGGTTTTATGTTCAGTAAAATTATCAAATCCAATTTGGTGGAACAGCATCACCAGACCGAAACAAACATTACCTTTCGAATCAATTCGGGGAATCTATCGATCGCCGCAAGCGCATAAATCAACTTGATTTAGGATCGGAGTACTTTGAAAACATGAGTTAATACAGGCCAAGGAGATTTTATTGAACATGATATTGTTAAGGGTTTACAGCCGATCGTTAATGTCTTTAAAGATCAATGAGATTATAAATTAAATTATTAAAGCTTTGAAAATGATACCTTCTTGGATCTGATAACTCTTTTTCTTGTATCCAATAATTAATGAAAACAAATATATTTTTGGACTGTATACCTATATAAACCATATACCTAAATTTTAGTCGAAATAATAGAACCTACTTATGAGGTATAGGAGACTAGTTAACAAAAAAAAAACAACAATGAAACGCAAGCAACAACGCTCATAACCATTCGTTTTATTTTTCCAAAAATACAGCATGTATTTAAATTTAAATGCCGAAAATACATATTTTATGACTTTATTTACGTCAAAATATGTGTCCCTCCAAGTCTCATATTTTCGGTTGTAAAACTTAAAGACGAAATAACTTAAAGGTTTTACTCCGACGTTCGAAGTCGGTAAACCACACGGCCTATTGTTCCGCTCGAGTAATACTTGAAAAAAGTTATGCATTTAAATATTCTACAATGTAAAACGGAGCGTAACCCAGGTAGCTTCGGGCCGAGTCAATAAAATACACTCAGTAATACTCCACTTTTTTTCTTTTTTCTTTTTGCCCACGCTTGTCAGGCGGACGCAGTGTGCCTGTATCTTTGAAACCTGTTTTTATTTTTTATCCTGGCTATCTCGCGAGTTTAGAACGATACTTTTTTTTTTCTTAAGCCGAATACGATGATCTTTATTCGATTACACACTGCGTTGAAAGAGATGGTATCGCAAATTGTAAGGGATTACATGCGTGAAGTGTTGCTGATTAATTTTTGTTACTTCTTTTGCGTCTACATCTATAAAAAATACCTTCGCATATCGCCTGTAGAATGATAGATAATTTTGACGTTATTAAAAACACAACATACTACACTATTCTAATATTTTTTATTTTTACAATGATGTACTTACTTACAGTAACGTAACATAACACAATAATGTGCATAGCTTATTTGTTACGCAAAATTACCGAATTTGCTCATTGGCCGGAAAAAGGTACATTTCGCGGAACACATATGACCATTGACTTACAATGACTTTTGGATCTTGACGGCCATACCTATCAAACTACCAACACCAAAAGCAACCTGACCAAAAATTGATTTTAGGTTCTCAGCTTTCTCAAAGACCCACCACCTACCGACCACGATTTCCAAGGATTGCACCACATCACACCAAGTTCTTGTAACTCCGACATTCCACCCTCTCTGCCGGGAATTCCGCCATCAGCATATTTCTGCTTCCCACTGCCCATGCGCAAGCGCAGCCGGAACTTTGATTCGGTTCTTTGATTTTGATTTTAGGGCCGATAGTGTTCTAGCGTGGGAACACTGTGCTTTTGCCATTCCCGCCTTTGCGGTTTTGACTTTTAGATTAATTAAAGTACCTACTGATTTTATCTGCTTGAGAGTACCCTCGTTCAATCCCCTAGACTAGGTAGCTGACCCCGTGGAATACGGGAAAAAAGCTAGGAAGATGATGTTTGACTCACATTATTCTTGAAGAAAATTGTACTGAATCGCACTTTCCTATTTCGGTGACACTTACGAAGTATACAGGGTGTTTTTTGTATCTAATATTATTTTTCCTTTGTTACAGATTATTGGACGTTACGAAAACACACGGAGTCGACGTCGAGCGATAAAGAAAATTAGTATTAATTAAAAATTGTTTTCTATTTAGTTATAAGTTATTATTATTAACTAATAATTAACTAAACTAAATTATTGCAGAACAATTTTATTAATATTTCGTTTTTGTACTACGTCGTGTTCATACAGAAAATGTTGATTATAAAGCAGAGCTTACACTAGCATCATTTTAGACAACAATTCCTAAAATTGTGTTTTGGAAAAAGTTGTTCAATTTCATTAATAAGAATCATAAGTATTTTACTTCAGTTGTCCCAAAAATGAAATCAAAGCTATAATATTTACTTCCGAACTGAACTAATTAAATATTTTTCAAATTGTAAGTAAATCAAATTGAATTTTGAAATCTTGGCTAAAAGTAGGTATTGAATTGAGGCTCTAAATTTTGTATTTTTCTTTTTCAATTTTCCATTTGTTCTCAATGTTCTCATTATCTTCAATTTAAGTAATATTTTTAATTTTATAAATATATTTTTTATTTACCAGAAATTCCAAAGGAATTTTAGGTGTAATGAATATTTTGTTGTTTTGTTAAATAGGTAGAAACTAAAAATGTACCCACACGTAAATAGGTTACACCTCTTGTAAGTATTTACCTAAAATAACATGAGGTACTAGTAGGATGTAAAAAAAATTGATGTCAGTAGTAGGTACATTAAAAAAATTGGAACCAAGGGCAGGACCTTGTAAGGCATATTTTTGCTTGTGTTTTATTATGTAAAACTAAAATGACGTTGTAAAGTCTTGCAACATTTGGGTTCTGTATTTTCCATTGTATTGTAATTGTAGCAAACATAGTCTTGATTTGTTTATATTTTTTGTCCTTTTCATACATTTGAAGTAGAATCTAGTCTATGATCTCTGCAAATACTATGATCTATGATCTTTACGCTTTACGCCCATTACTTTACTCCATTCGTTTTTAAGAAATAATTTTTGCCATACTAAATGACCGTTTTAGTACAGCTAAAATTGTTTTTTATTTTAAATGAATAGAATAGGTAGGTATAGTGGGCGCGCTTCTTTATATCAGTCCCTGAGACAAAATGTTCTAAGTATAGTTTTAAATAGATTATTTTCAAAGTGCCGGCTTTGTTGACGAAATATAATTTGAATCTATTTTTAATATTATTTTGTATGTCAACTATAGACACGATAGTACTGACTTAATTGATGCTTAATTGTAAAAGTTGTCAACATTTGGCAAATTCAATTTGGTATTTGACATATTGGTCAAACTATGACATCAAATTTTGGAAAAATTTCTGTCATAGTTTGACGCTTTTCTCAATTGTAGGTACATAGGTACATACATCAGTTTTATGAATTTTTTTTAGCCACCCAGGAAACAAGCCTATTAGGTTTAAGAATAAACAATGTAAACATTTGTATTAAAGCTGGTATGTTTGGCAATATAATGTCTCATGTTAGTTAAATGTAAAATATAATCAAATAATCTGTTTCAAAAAACAGACGTTTATTTAAAATATGTGTAGATTTAGTTTTAGTGTTCAATGCGCTTTTTTGGAAAATGTTTTAATGTTAAATAAATGAACTAAATTCTTACTAAATAAATATTTTTATTTTATTTCATTAGAAACCCCAAAAAAATTAACAATATAAACAAATATTTGTCCATCCATCCATAAAGTCACACAGTCATCCCTAATGGGGTAGGCAGAGTGTAAAACGGTTAGGCCCGTATTTATAATCAGCTCTCAAGAGTGACAGCGAGTTTGAGTTCGTATCAGAAACGTCATTCTAATACAAAATGACCTGTCAAATCCGAACTCAATATTGCTCTCAATCTTGAGATGGCTTTATAAATACGAGCCTTAGTAAAAGGTGTTTTCGCCACTTCTGACAAAATATTGAGTGCATTTTAGATTGAAATGTGTATCGGGCTAATATTTATTAGCTACTAATAAAATATTCTGTATAATATTTCATTCACGTCGAAATAGGGTAATGTCGGAGTAGCGTTGTCGAAGTTCAGTTTTCGAGTCCATTCAAAATAACTTACATTATTAATTTATTAGGCGTTTCTTAGAATATTGTAATGGCTTGGTTGTTTTGTGAAAATACTCAAAGCCTGCAACTTGTAAGCACTTCAAGCTGAATAAGCTATAAATTTTTATATTCTCAAAACATGCACTCAGGTGATCCCATGCTCAATAATGAGTCATGAAATGACTGAACGGGCTCTCCGTAACGACTAACAAATAAAAGAGTCGACTCTGGGAAGAAATGAGTCATCGGGAATGTTACTGATGATGTGACTCACGGGGTAGACTGAAGTTTGTTACTAGGCGAGAAATAGGAAGAATTAGGTAGAAGTATTAATCAAAATATCTAACTCACTTTTTAACATACTGTTTACGATATGAAACCAGCCTAAGCTGCCAAAGATAAGACACTATTAGGTTTAGCAATTTTAAAGTTATTGAACATACTAAAATACCTAAAAGAATTATATTGTAATATTAACATTAGTAAGGTAATCATAATAAAACAATGTCAAAAAGTGTAATCTTGAATTGAAAACACAAGAATCAACGCCTTGTGTCTTTTACTTAGCAAAGGAACTTAGTTTCTTTACGCAGTAAGATGAAGAAAATACTAGGCGATTAAATACACATCAATGCAATTATTATACTTTTGGATTTTGATGATGTTAATGTTGTTATTTTTTTTTTCTTTTTTTGGCATCATGATTTGCGAAAGATTTATTTTAAAATCACAATAATATAACATAAGTAGCAATCTTGTTATCTTCATTAACAAAGATGTATTTTGTCTTAAGCACAACGCCTGTTAAATTCACTATTGCAAAGTTACTTGGTATACATAACTGGCTTAGGAAAGATAAACACAAGGAACTAAACATACAGTGCTAGTGACTGTAACTAAGCTATTACAACATAAAGGTAATTTTATAGTTTAGACTAGTCAGGTATAAATTGGATAAAATATGCATCTGGTGCTAAGATTGCATCTCATGACTAGTCTTAGGCTCGTATTTATAAAGCGATCTCAAGATTGAGATCAATATTAAGTATGGATTTGACAGGTAATTTTGTACTGAAATGACATTATTTCTGATACGAACTCAAACTCGCTGTCGCACTTGAGAGCTGTTTATAAATACGGGCCCTAGATTCTTTTAAAAAAGTTTCTGAATTATGTTGACAGTCAATATAATTTAGAAACTTTTTTAAAAATAATCTTGGACTAGTCATGTCCTAAAATACAATGTTAGCACTAAGAAGTCAAGGGAAAGTCATCAGTTGACTTCTGCACCTGGTCTCAAGTCTATCACAACTCTATTCTCAAACACGTTGAACAAAGAAAACCTCTTTTGAACACGTGCTAACCCGATTCAACCCGTGCCATAAAAAAAAACATTTAACCATACAAGTACAAGTATCATACATAAAGTCAAGTGTCAACAATTGCCAAATTAGAGTTCATTCTAAATGCATTTGTATGCAAAAGAGGCACGAAAATCGAGCTTTTTTTTTTCTGCGCCGGCGCACAAGGAAGCCTAATTGCTCCAATAAGAGGGCACGATTTGAATTTGGAATGCGTGGATGAGTGATGCGAGCGGGTTCTGATTGGGCATTGTTTGGACTGCAGCTTGCGTACGCGCATCTGGATCTGGGCTCTATTGTAAGAACATGCAGGTTTGTTTAGCCATATGGACAGTGTCTAGAAAGATAATGGACTATTGTGTTGAATGAAAACAGAAATAAAATTTAAATCATTTTACTTTGCTCTGTGGTCCATTGGTCTAGCCTAGCCTTAGGCTCCCAGCCTAAAGGTTGTGGGTGTGGAAAGGATTCATTCTTAAAATCTCATCTCTCACCTGTAGAACATACATACAATCACGCCTTTATCCCTAATGGGGTCGGCAGAGTTGACAGGTTGTCAGTTTCTCGTCTAAATTACAATACCTAAACTGAAACCCTAGTATCCCTTAGCTGGTTTTTACAGCAAGCCAGCGAGCAAGTTTTTTTCCCAAATGATTCGCCTAACTAAACATTTACAAAGGATAGGTGGGTTCAAAATATGTTTTTAATTTTAAAAACACTGACAGTTCGGCACATCTCAAATTCAGACCTTCTTTTACGCTACTCGTCGTTAGATGTCGTTACTTACACCAAAATTGGATAAACCACAGAATTTTACTTCCGCTTTTCGACACCAGGATCGCTGCATTATCGTAAAATAATACGCGTTTTGTTATCAAAATAATCTTCTGTCGTGGCTGAAATTTGTTTCCAGGCTCAAAATCGATTTCGGAGCAAAATATTTAGCTGAAAAATACTACAAGTACCTCCATAGGTACCTACAACAATCTTCAGCGTGTTTTTTCAGCTCTGTGATATGATAATGTTGGTGCATATGTTGACAATTAATATTAGGAAGATCCTATCCAAGACAGGCTCATGTCCAGCAGTGAACTGTAGGCTGGAAAAAACCGCTCTTCTGCTTGTTGTGTAGGTATCGAGTAACGAGTCGATCGACCACGTAAAAATTTGTTTAAAACAGAATCTACATACATACATACATAATATCACGCCTGTATCCCTAATGGGGTAGGCAGAGCGTCAACGACCCAAACAAAGGTCGTTCCGCCACGTCTGACAAGTTTTTGAGGGTTGTTTAAGATAGATCTGTATATTGCTGTAGTGACAGGTTGTCAGCCCATCGCCTAAATTACAATATACTGAAACCCTCGAGTCCCTTATCTGGTTTTTACAGCATGCCCGGGAGGAGATGCAGCTGGCACATTCTATGTTTTTCTATCGCTCCCAGTCCAGCATGGAAGCAGAACAAAATCTAAAACAGAATCTAAAGTGCAATAATTCGGACCATTCTCTGTATTTCTTTCTCAAAGTATCTAGTTGTTTTATATCAATTTACGCAGGCTATAACTATAAAATTGGTAACCAAATACTTACCTAAGTATGATACCGCAACTACAAATTATTCAAATAAGTTAATAACTTATGGTGTATCTTCTTCCGGCCTAATTCTGCGTCTGTATAAATTTTACGCATCGAAACTGAGGGAGGATCGCATCCTTTATTTGTAGGGGCATGGTAGGGACTTTATGCACGCTTTGGAAGGTAAGTTACTGCATTTTATGATAAAGCATATTACGGCTCGTATTTATAAAGGTATCTCAAGATTAAGAGCAATATTGAGTGCGGATTTGACAGGTGATTTTGTACTGGAATGACGTTTCTGATACGAACTCAAACTCGCTGTCACTCTTGAGAGCTGATTATAAATACGGGCCTACATCTTTTTTAAGCAGTTAATCTACGTGATTTGGATACCTAAAAATGCGCTTTATATCTATAATTTGTAGACGACCCGCAAAGTACTGCCTCATTGGTAGGGCAACGCCGCTGAGTTGCGGTTTCGGTTTTCGGTCGATCACATAGGTGCCTTCCTAAAGAATTAATATAAATTATTTCCAAGGTCTACAGGAATTCTTAGTGGTTGTTTCTGTACGGATTTCATGGCTCACAACTTCGCAGTATTAACCAACAAGTGTATTGTTTTCTAACTTACATTAGCAACAGTATCCAAGTTATTATTTTCAAGTTTAGTCAGCATTTTTTTTACTCCAGGTATAACTTACCAATAAAATAAAAGTAACACAGCTGATAATAAATCATTAAAAACCAGTAACGTTCTTAAGGGTAGGTAAGACACCGCTTGTCCAGGTGTCTGTTTAATTGGAAAAAAGGCAATTTGCTGACGACCCTCCCTCGCTTTCTTACCCTTACTTCTTAAGGCTAAATTGTGGCGATGAAGATACTAAACTAAATAGAGCTAGAAAATAACTAGAGCCGACTTTGTTAAAAAGTACGTATTATCATTATCAGAACAAAAATAACAATAGGCATGTTGACTGGGTGGCTAAAAAAATTCAAAACCTTTATTAAATACTGTGGGATTCATTCACCATTTAAAAAAATGCAATCAAGTTAAAAATATAGAAGTTATTCATTTGAGTAGTCAACATTTAGTTGCGTGTGACGTCATAACCCAGTATTTTAATACAAAAAATCGTTTTTGACATTTCATTAAAAGTTGCTGATTTGACTAGTACTCAAATAGCGTATTATGTATTTACTAGTGTATTTATAAATTGAATGGTTATTTTATGTCACATCACATGTGATATTAACTCTTTACAAAGAAAAATCACCTGCTGAGACAAATAAAAGTGAAATTGGCTAAAAATCCTCAAAAGATTTACCTAAGGAAAAGTGGCAACTACTGTAACACAAGTAATATAAGGACATATTTTTTTTTTTAAATGAAACGATTTAAAATGTCTTGTCTACATTGACAGTGACAAAACTAGAAACGCATCATTAAATAATTCATAACAATTTGTTATTCAAGTCTTGAGAAATAAAAAAGACGATGTTCTCGAACCTAGATCTAGATAAAAGTTCTCAAACTTCTCATGTTTGATTTTATAATAATATTATTGTTAAAGTCAGTAAAACCACAGAATATATAATAGTACTAGGATAAAACAAAAAAACTAAATCATCATAAATAAGTATCTACTGAGTCTTTTATGAGCATGAACACAAAAAAAAAACTCTCATTTACGATTATATCACATTATCACTAAAACAACTCTAATTTCAAAGTAAAGTTTAAGAAACGCTGGGCTGGCCTCAATGACGTTTTTATTCACAAGTCTGCATAGCAAATTAATCTAGTTGAGACATCTGTTTGTTTGTTCAGTTTTCAGTGAAATATATAATTATTATCCTCTTTAATAGTTCAGCTAAAGTTTTATGAAGTTATGAACTTTTAGGCATATAAGCAACTTAGATGATTATTATGTACAATTACCTCCTACTTATAGGACCAAAAGTTTCGATACCACGTCAAAAAAGTTTTTTTTTTACTTATGTTAACACCATGCTTTTAGATATTCTGATTATATTTTTCACGCTAATTTGCAACATACATACATACATAAAATCGCGCCTTTATACAGAGCAAAAACGACTTAAACAAAGGTCGTTCCGCCTCATCTGAAAATTTTTGAGGGCTATTTATTACAGATGTATATGTATATTGCTATAGTGATGGGTTGTCAGCAATACACTGAGGTGGTTTTTACATCATGCCCGGGAAGGAGATACAGCTGCCACATTCTATGTTTTTCTATCACTTCCATGCAGTCCAGCATGGAAGTAACATATTTAATTTATTTATATTCTTTATTAATTTCTATTCGAAAATTCAATTCTACCCGTTTTAACTCTACCCACCAGATGGCTTCGAAGCAGTAAGGGTTTCCACCTGGCCTGGGGTCAGTCAGACCCCATTGTCTTAGATCTGATAGTGGCAATTACAGGGTTAACTCAGCCCAAGTTAGAACCGTGAAAAGGTTGATTATAGAATCATTATTTTGTGTCGGAGTGGTGAGGGCAGATGTTTGCTTCACATGGAGTTTGACCTTTGGCGTGATATTTATTGGATATATTTTATTCGGTAAAATATCACTTACTAGGAATAAGCAGTGCCTGTTGTGTTTTAATTCCCTATTTTATATTCTCTGTATTTTTTTCTGTGTACAATAAACGGTTAAATAAATAATAATCAATAAATATATAAAACTCAGCATTTGAACCAATCTTCTGATTAGATAAATTAACATTTCATAATTTACTCACACCTTATTTATGAGAACATTATAATATTATTGGTTTATTAGCAAAATAGGGTTTTATGAGCGTATTTAAGAGTTTTCTCATAAGAATACGTAATTTCTCGCGAGAGCTTTATATGTCGGAAGAATTCTTACAACCTACAAACCTTGTAAAATGAGCAGAGTATAACAAAAACACTGACTATTTAATAAAGGGGTGTCCATCAAAATCATATTTCACCCCAATTAGTACCCCGTAGCAGTAAGGCAGCATACCCACCCTTAAAATTAAAAGTTTATTTGTCTTAATAACATGGTTCGTTAAAAACTATCGGCACTAGAGTTCACTGTTTTTTAACAGCGCATTTAGTTATAAAAAGGTTTCTAATAATTCTCTTGTGTAGTTGTGTCTCTTATACAACGGTTTTGTCGTATAACAAAATTTCAATTAACGCTATTCAGATGTACCTATTAAGGGTTTATGACTCTCTTAGTGCTCTTATACAACAATTTTGTTTCATAACTAAAGTTTTCAAAAAAAATGGTAGAATTTGTTTAAATAAATTAATTTATTGGGTATACTAAAAGAAGGTAGTATTTAGTGTATTTATTTATTATCTAAATTCAAAAGCTTTTATTGTTACTTTTTAAAATCGTGTATGCTAACGTATGTTAAACAATAATATTTTATTCTACCCATGAACAGAGTAACATTTAGTATTTTTAAATGTCGTAGGTAACTTGTAGAAGATCATCATCACACTCCACCGACCCCTGACCGCAGTCTATCACCACATCACTTGCCACATCAGCAAGGCATCTGCGCGCCACCTGGCGGCCGGCGGCGGAATTAATTACTGAAAAGCGCGTGCCGGCGGCGCCTGCGTCGGCCAGTTTTGGGTGATCTTTGGCCTATGATTGCTTGGAATATGTGGTAGTATAGTAATATTGTTCGATTAACATTTGAATATTACCCAGCGCTTATTTTCAGTTTTTTCATAGTATTGGCCATTTTCAAATTTAATTTGATCTGAGTAACATAACATTTACAAAAAATCTGCTCAAATTTAACTAGTTACATATTAACATAAGCCTGACGATATTTCTGAAAAAGAATACTTTAACCAACCTTTGATAATAAAAAGTACATGATCATAAGAAGTTCTTTATTATTATTAGCTACTCATGTTTCTTCTCCATTTTTCCTTTTTTTCACCTGAAATCCAAAAGACGCTAATTTTTATTCACGTATTTCGAAACTAAGGGTCTATCTTAACTGGTCATACAGTCTTACTAAAACAACTGGCTTCTTAATTAGCATGATATTGCACCCTTATGATGACCCCGATATGGTCAGATTATGGTCACGATAAGGTGTATGGTCTTGAGGAATTTGGGGTGGCTTTTTACTCCTACAAGGGTGTAATTACGAACATTACTGTGAAATTATAATTACTGAGCTTTTTGTCATTTTAACTGACATCTTCTTTATGGAAATTACACGTCGAACCGCAGTCGCAAAATATGCAGTACCTATTGAAAATTTTAAGCAATGTACAACGATAATTTTAGAAGTTTTCTGCTGCGTATGAATTCCTGAAATTATTAGATGTTATAAAACGCGTTTTGTTCCATAAGTAGTTAGTTGCAGCTAGATTCCTCTTTTTCTTACGTATGTTTTAAAGGGATATGGTCAATTATATGGCCACAAAATAAATTATCTTAAGCTGCACCTTTCCATACAACGAATTCATAAACCAAATTAACCCATTATATACAACGTGTAACAGAAAGGGTATATGCATCGAGAAATGTGTGAATCTACCCATGAAACTGAACAACTTTCCCTAAGGAACATAGGTCGAAATACGAAAAAAAAAATTTGACTTCCCATACTAAATACGCTATCAGCTGATGCATTTAGTATGAAAGGTCACGATATTTTTTTCGTTTTTCGACCTATGTTTCTTAGGGAAAGTTGTTCAGTTTCATGGGTAGATTCACACATTTCACGATGCATATACCCTTTCTGTTACACCCTGTATACCTCATGTCCCTAATTTTCCAAAAACACACATTTCACGACATTACCATTTTCTATGCAAGTAAATCACCCGAATTATACGGTGCGCGTGCGTCGCGTCATCTGCATACAATGTGGGCAATTTATTATCGAACCCACTACCCATCGCCTGATGCGCGCTGGACGCCTGGTGACAGCTATCCACTGAATACATGATTAATGTTTGTGCACTTTAAACTTTAAGTTTAAAAGTTGACCTCGAGTTTCTCGTTTTATGGTAGTAAGTTGCCCATTGCCTTAAACTCACCTAATTTAGATGTAATGATTTTTTTAATTCTTAGTTTAGCCAGAAAGAATTTTCTATACGCTGTCTGTTTAGACTTTAATATGTTTAGCAAAACATTTAAAATAATAAATATTAATTTTATCACTTAACAGAACTCAATTTTTTCACCATATTAGGAACAAAGGTAGTTTTAAATTTCAAATAGATATAATATCTATCTCTTAAAAGTCACGATCAGACAGAAACAGTTTCAAAATATAAGGGATAGAACAAAATACTCTATCCAGTGTCCTCTGCACGTGTATCTATGCGTGAGCTATCATCCCGATCGCATCGTATGTCAGTTTGTCTGTGCATTAAATTATAATTACAAGGGATGGAATTATTATTCAATTGTTTCTACCACAAGCCGACACTGCGGGACATCGGTCTGCGCATGAGTTTCGGCACGTTCCAAAATGTTAAAGGGAAGGCTATTATATTAATATTAAGTAAAACTATCTCTATTTCGTTTTCAAATTATTAGTCAATTTAGTTTTTAGTTATAAATAACTTAAGAAGAATTCCTATGTATTCATTGCAGGCGTATTGGATCAGGATCCAAAAATGTATTTTTCGAAAGTGATTTATTTTGTTTAATCAGGAGAGGCTTACACCATTAATTTAAAGGAAACATCTAGACTCGAATTGCATTTGTTTCTACGCATCGTAGTTATAAAGCGGAGCAAGATTGATAGCAATATTGAGTGCGGATTTGACAGGTATTTTGTACTGGAATGACATTTCTGATACGAACTTAACTCGCTGTCACTCTTGAGAGCTGATTATAAATACGGCCCTAAGTAACTATGTACCTGTAAGTTTATAAAAAATATCTTAACACTACACTGTACCTGAAACATTTCTTGTTGCAAATATGGTCAAAAATATTTGCTGGCCTCTCCTTTACTAAATGTTGACATTCGACGCGTGTCCAAAAGCCCGATATGACCCCAAATACGATGGTATCACCATGATGATATCACACGCATCTGCCACCACAATACACCCCCAAAATGTCTAATGTCATTCAGTAATAGAAATAGAGAAATTTTAATTATTTGTAGAATTGAGTACCTACTGTAATAATTTTTTTTTTCTTTGTTTTGGAGTAGGTAATAGGTATTACACATTATACACATACTAACCAAATCATATGATTATATTTTCACTACATTTACAATCACTTATTCTTAACATTAAATAAATGTCTTGGTAACACTTTTATGTTAAAAATCTTATATTACTCTTGTTTGCTGTTTTACATAGCTAAAGGACTAATTTGTTGCCAGCATTTTCCCACCATATAATTTGTTGTAATCAATAGTCGATTAATAACACTTTTTTATCCCAGCAGGGATCCATATGCAGAAGCTCCTAAATGGAGTTTTTATTAACAGATAAAACTTCATACTTACATCTGCCGATTGAAATTAATGATTCGTTGATTAACAAAAATACTAATGAAGTACCTAAGTAAAGTTGTGCGTTAAATTAACGTTTTATAGATCTGATATACCTTTAACTAACTTTATGCTTTTCAAAACTAAATTAACCACTTGAGATTTCTATTGTTAGTGAATGACAAATTTTTTTACTATTTTTTTTTTTATTTTCCACAAGATGGGTACAAAATGATCTTATAAAAGTCAAGAACACGTAAAGTAAATTCTACATCAGCCTCGTCCTCCACCATTTTTTTTAACAATAAATAAATTGGAAGTGCTTCCGCAATCTCACCCACCCCTATACTGCTCACAGCCGTTATAGCACTACAATAGCACCACATAGTCATATAATAGCTCTCCAAAAGCGCTATAATGTGCCCGTAGCATTTTACTCTTTTTTTATAAAAAGTGACACTTGTGTTATGTGTGGTTTCCCTTGTTAATCGGAACAGATTTTGAATCATGTTACTTTGGTTATAAATAATAATGATACTGTTTTCGTTATGATCATAACCAGTGAGGGAGTAACAAAACATTTATTTAAATAGGTACCTTGTGTTCTTTTAATTTCTAGAATGGATGAATGAAATACGTGTCACCGCTGTGTCTGCTTTTTTTAACTCTTTCGATCCAGTACCTAACATAATTATCTTAAAATGTTTTATTTTTCCTTAAAATGTTATATAGTTCCATGAATAATTCATGGAAAAGACCTTGACTGCTGAAGGCCTCGTAATCCTCGTATTTCTGCCTAAATAAATTAAAGAACGCAAATACTACCTCAGTTTACTGTCCTAGTTAATTCTTGCGTGATTTTATGCTATCAGTTACCTATATGTTAAGCACCTTCATTATCAGCGAGCTGGCTTAAGGGTGCTTAACCTTAAATAAAGATTTCTAGAATTAGTAATGAAAACGAATTTGTCCGCAAAGGCTGCTTCGAATAAGTAGCAACAATGTTATTAGTTTCTATTATAGGACCGATCGATGATATAGTGATGCGTTCTTATTCTTACTAAGAACTAAAAGTTTAGACAACGCTCATGTCTGGGTGATCAGAAGTGGTATATCAAATAGAATACTTTATCATGCTTTAGAAAGAATATACTTCGTTAACCTGTTCAGTGCAATATAATGCTTATATATCACATCACAACAAATAAATGGTAAAGATCTGTGTATGCATGTACTTATAGCATAAATATGAATTATTTAGTTCTAATTGACAATGGACAACACAGTATAAAGTAAAAATAAAATAAAATTACTGTAATCTACATGATAAATGAAAACAATTTGGTAAATGAAAATTGGAAGTCAACGTTAACAAATTATTTCATAAATTATTTGAGCTAGACTAATTCTAGGAAGTGCTATCCTACCAATAATTATAATTTTAGTTTAGATATTTATGCACGCCATATCTGCCTTTCTTGTAAAAGACATACATACTTGTCTATTTCAGCTGGAATTAATTTATTAGTAGAATAAAGCAGCTTTACCTGTACCTATTGTGCCGTAAATTTTTTCCTTGTGTATTATTTACAATGATAATATAGATATTGAAAAACCGCTTCTCAAAAGAATGCTGTAATGTCAAGGTAAAATTACAAGTAGCTTTCGAAGTGTAATTATAGTTTTCAAAGTAAGCAAACTTTTATGAGGCTAAACGTACGATATGGGACTAGTTAAATAGTCGTGTCCGACACGCTTTAAACTAGTTTTTATAGCTAGTTAATCATAGAAAGGTCATAAGGTACAGACAGGAGTACGATTATCTGACCCTAGCAAGAACTGTGCAAGAGCTAGGGTCAGGTAATCGTACTCCTGACTGTACCTATATTTTTAAATAAACTTATTTTCTTGGTCTGATTTGCCTATCACGCTTACATAATAAAACTCATTATTTTATTTTATAAAAGGCCAGCTGATACTGAAAACCGAGCAAAGTGGAGTATACAAATCCGGAAAGCGGATCCCAGCGTTAGACCGGGACAACGCTAATCAAAATATACTTACTACTGAAGAAGTAATGACATGAAACAAAATTAAATGAAACAGAGTGTTCAGCACAGGAATTAGTTTACTGTAAAATATTATAAAAACTTATTTTCCAAAAAAATAACAATAACATTATCCAACAAGCGTGCACCGCTGATTATCAAAGTTAATATTTAATTTCAAGCGCACACATAATTATAAACTAACCTAGCCTAACTATAATGCTTAGCAGCACGTACCATTAGCATGTACAAAAAGTATCGATTATTGAATGAAACACTTAGTTAATGAACTTAGTTGCACTGTCGATGGTTTTTACCATTTTTATTTTAAAAACAATATCTTGCCAGGAAATTTGAATATTTTTGATATAATTTATTTTCCAGCAAGTAAAAATTTGATGGTTTTTCTAGAGAATAGGCAGGTGATTCTAACACAGACAAAAAATAAAGGTACCTATGTTCATTTTGAAAAACAACAAACAAACGCACTTAAGTGAGTTTAATATTAGTAGGGATTAAGCTCAATGTTTTATAGCAATCATGCCCATGTTTAAAATTACAGAAGTTAAACATGTTCATTTTCAGTTACACGTCAACATGGCACTTCTACAGTGGTTGATACAGATATTTTCAATGAACAGTGCTGGAAGGAGAATAAGCAGAAGTCAAAAACAATGTTACATATTCAAAAGTGTGCAGTTGTTTCTTTCTTATCTTTATTGACTTACTTTTGACAATCTATCACTACTGCAGTACACAATCAATAAAGCATTATTTAATTTTATATGGGTCTTACTTATTTTGTTCCCAGACGAAGCGCTTAGATCCTCACTGACGGAGCTGCGAGGACTGATAATCTCCAGACCCATCAGCTTCAACACGGCAAACTTCTTCAAGCTGAGCTACCCGTTCCTAACGTCCATGATGTCTGTAGTCGTCACCTATACCATCATTCTACTGCAGAGCTTGTAGAAGTTAATAAAACTTATTAAATCATCGGGATAAATAAGCTCCAAGCAAAATTGTGATATAAGAAAACATTTTAACATATTATAGTGATATAAAAGTCATTTAAAAGTAACATTTATGACTGATAGTGCGTTCATGCCTTTTAAACGAAGTAACTGGGTTGGCTCACTTCAGTGTCAAATGTCAACTCGGCCCATCGTGCCTAGACAAATACAACTCCCTGCTAAAACACCCTATGCTATGTTTGTGAAACTTTGGAAGCGTTAGATAGTGTTTGTTTAACCTTCTTTTAGGTCGCTAGGCACTAACAATGAACTTTCTTTTTATAAGTGGTTGGATAATCGGCAAGTGACAAAGTTAGATTACAGTAAACGTGGTAAAAATAGAAGTGAGTTTATGTAAATCAATAAACATATAGTATTTAATGTGCATGAACTACCTATGAATAATTGACAACGGACAGAGGTGAAATAAAAATACCTAGCATGTAATTACTATGATTAACATGATTAATGAAAATAATTTCCAGTGCAGTGTGAAAATAAGTAGGTAGTTGATATTTTGACAGACAAATTGAATTTTTAAAGTTTTGTTATTGGCACAAGAAGTAGGTAAGTAAAATTTAATTAAATAATACTTGATACATTGTAGTCGCCTTCGTTTCGTGGTTGGTACTTATTTACTTTAATTTACATTTAAGCCAACAAATATGTGAATAAAAAAGTATGTATTTTTTTTATATGTTGATAGGCCACAAATCTTGTCAGCGTTCAATGCTGAAAGTAGTGTTTGCATACAAAACAGCAAGATATTTATATAATTATTATAATTTTTGCATAATACCTATATATATGCAAAACATTTCTTGTACCTTATCATGCGCAACGACTATTATTTTTGACGGTTATTGTTTTTGGGACTCTATATAATAAAAAAATAAAAAAATTATAAAGTGCCTATTTATGTTTATTACCTAATGGGTTTGCTGTCCTCACGTCGTCTATTATAAATTCAGTACAAACAATTCGTCACTCCAGTAATTTACCAAATGTCTATGATCCAATTAAATTAACCACTAGTATGTGAAAAAGTAATTCGTTTTAGTGTCGTTAATTGAATCGAGCACTTTGATAATGAAAAACTAACTGCCGTCAGGTTGATGGATTTCAGCTGTTTTCTGTATCTATAATCATTTTACGCACAATGCTTGGTAGTCTTCCAGGTATAAAATAATATATTCCCAAAGTAAACAGTTAAACTACAAGCATCAATTTTTTTCCATCCTTTGAGCTAGAATTTTAAAATAAAATAGGACAAACAAACACACTGGCGAGTGTTCGATATCAATCCATAACTCATAGCTTTCGCAAACAAATTATAATTAAAAATGCCATCGTTTAAGGTCACAGAAGTGAAACACGTGCACAAATACTTTCAGTTGCACGACACCATGGCTCTCCTGAGGTGGTTGCTACAAATCTTCTCTATGGACAGTGCTGAAAGAAGAATCAGTAGAAGTGAAAAAAGAAGCTACGTACTCAAAAGTGTCATCTCTGCAATTCTTATCGGAGCAATCGATGTTTACTGTTTGATGTGGAAAACGCAATACATATTCCCAAGCTTAAACCCTTCTATCAATCTCACGGATGTCATTCAAATGACCTATGACTACGGACAGTATATTGTGGACTTGTACTTTATATACAAATATGGGAGAGAAGTCAGTCAGGAATACTTTAAGAACTATATGTGTATTGATAAGATTTTAGATATCAATCATCATGATGAGATTCAAAGGAAGCTTGTAAGGCTGACATGTGCTTTGCTGTTCTGCTGGATAACGGTCTCTGCATTTGACTTCACAGCTTGGTATTTAGGCTACGGAATTTGGACACCAATATTCTACAGCATCGCTTATTTCTTCCTATTATTCAAAATCTTAACAAATTTGGATCTGACTTTCCAAATCATCCACATCGAATGTCGTTTAAGAGACATTGGGGATTTACTACAGGACTGCTATAATTCTACTGAATCTTTACCCATACCAGAGTCTATGAAAGAGAACAATCATAATATTTCAAATTCTATAACGAATAAGAACTGGTTCTATGGTGGTGGTTGTTTGAGAGCTGAAGAGATGAAGACCAGGAATCATCCGTGGAAGAAGTCTTTGAACAGTTGCCATGAGATGAAGTGGCTGACGAGGTGTTATCTGCTCATCAATGAGCAATGCATGTTTATCAACAAAATGTTCGGGATCAGAGTAAGTAAACCTTAGGCTTATGTAAAGGGTCGCAGGGTGGAGATAAATTAAACAAGCGTATCCACACTTATACTATAAATTTATTGATAATTGTGAGTAAAACTGTACACTTTGATTACACTTAACTGCTGAACTGTTACTGCACTCTGTTGTATTATAAAAATTACTGCTTGATTGGAAGATAACAAGGGCTTTTATACAAACAAAAGTAATTAAAATATCATTATTGCCAAACATTCCATAGATTTTTAAAATAACCGCAAAACAATTAATTAGCAATTAAATACATTCTTTTGGTTAGCATTCCTTCTAGATTGTTCGATAGAAATTGTGGTAAATCAAGTTCATTAAATAACAATTACGTTAAAATGTGGCTAGGGCACATTACACTTATGTAGATGATTTAAAGTGGGTTATTTTTTTTCTGTACTCCCACAGATAAAACAAAATTAATAAAAACATTTTTCGATCTTATACTAGAAATATCGTATAGAATATTAAATTTTTAAAAGATATTAGAGATATTTACGTAGTATAATATATTTTCATCCTCTATGAGCAATAATAGGATTAATTTTTATTTTTTTTACATTTTATGTAATAATAAATTAATATTAGTTGATGGCTATAATGACGAACACAAAATCATTGTTATTTGATATTGTAGGTTCTACTGAACAGTCTCAGCCTTTTGATCGACATGGTGAGGTTCCTAAATGTTGTCGTCAGGATTGCTGTCGGCTCAGTGGTAATTTATTTTATACTTCTAATTTTATTTTATCTCAACATTATTTTAATTTAATAAACTTACTCATGTAGTAAGCAATTATTTGTGAACTTAATCGCAACTTAAACAGTAACTTTTAAGCTTTTACACAGCAAAATTGCCGTATAAAAGCTTTACTGTTACCATTATCCGACTGTTACTGCTGACTTGGACTATAAAAATAAAGATCTCTCATCTCTTATATCACAATTTCTAAATGGCAACATAGCAGTTACTTTGAGCCTCTTATATAGCATTTCTGCTATGTAAAACTTTACTATTACCATTATCCGACTACTACTACAAATTAAAGTTATTTAAATAAGGTTCTCTCAGCTCTCATATCACCACTATTTAATATCACTTTCTTTTTGAGGATTCCCAAAATATTGTTGTCTATTTCAGAAAACCCAGTACGAGAACGACTCGGGCTACCTCCCAGCAGCTTCCACATTTCTTCGCTTTTTGATCTGCGTGTTCATCCTGGCCAGTCTGGTTCACCACTGCGAGCGTGCGTACGCGCAGACCGACCGCATCGTCAGCGTCACGGATCACATCCTTGTCAACAGGAATCCTGGTAAATAAAAAAATACTGGGTGTAAGGGACAGCGTCCCGCAAACTGATAGGAGTTGCTCAGTCAACGATACTGAACAACTATCACCTGTTTTTTTTTTTCAGGTGGTAGTTGTTCAGTTTCGTTGACTGAGCAACCCCTATAAGTTTGCGGGACGCTGTACCTTTCACCCCGTATGTATATTACAGTGTACATAAATTACTTGATCCAAATTTAGAGTGTGAACCCATGAAACTGAACAACATTCCCCGCATAGGTCGAAATATGAAAAAAAAAAAATCCGTCCCTTACAAATTGTGTCAACCGCTCTAGTCATTTTGTATGGGAGGGTCAATTTTTGACTTCCAGTATACCTACCTAGGTAAATCTTTGCCTGTATTTACTTAACAATAGTCTACTATCCGCTTCCTCTCTTAATCTTTGTTATGTTATGCTATGGCATTCCAAATTTTAGAAAACCTTAACAAAGACAGGTACTTTATTCACCCAATTTAGTAAAATTTAAAAGTGACTGATGGTATATATTTAATACATGAGGCGGTGAAAATTAAGGGTGTATTTGGCATTGCAAATGAAAAGGGGAAGGTTATTTTAGGAAAGGAGAGTTTTGCTATTTTATGCTAACACAGATGCTATATGTTTCCCAGATGAAGCGCTGAGATCCTCACTGACGGAACTGCGAGGGCTGGTGACCTCCAGACCTATCTGCTTCAACATGGCCAAGTTCTACAAGCTGAGCTACCCGTTCCTGACCTCCATGATCTCTGTAGTTGTAACCTATACTATTATACTGTTACAAAGCCTTTAGAAGTAGAATAATAGTACCTAAGGGGGAAAATTTTAATGTTCAATTTGAGTTTTTTTAAGTAAGAGAGCGCACATTTTGAGGTCTTAAGGTACGAAGTGGAAACAGGACTTATTTCTATTGTGCCTTAGTAATGTTTCTCAATTACATGACTTTGCCTATTTTTTATTGATTTATTTATAATATGGGTACAACGCAATAAACAGGGTATTTTTTTTATAGTCACATTCGCGAATATCTGAATAAATACAGTCAATTGCGATCCTTTTGTCACTTTATTGCGGTATAAATTAATTAAATTCACTGCTATAGCACAAAAAAAGGTTTGCTATACGCATAATGTAATTATAAATCTTGCATTACTTTATATACTTAAGTTTATTTTAATTGTAAGTTTTACTGTGTATAAATAAATTGGCTGACAAAAGCGGAGAAGTTACTGAAAATCTTAGACTGAAAATAGTATGTTTCTGCTACTCCCCGCTAGATGGCAGCAGCTATCCGTTTCTATGCATAACAGTTCTTAAAACTCTTTTTGCGGGTAAAAATACTGGTGAAACTACTGCAATATTGATTTCTAATACTCAAATAGTATTATTTAGACGATATTTACGAATTAGTCCTATAATTATTGTATAAAATGACCAATAGTTATTTTGATTACCAAAATTCTAATTCCTTGGGGATGTCAAATAATTGTTGAATAATTCATAATGCAGATTATGCAGTGCAGAATAATTTATTTCAAAAGTAATGCATCTACCATTCGTTCTTGCAAAATATTTTTATTTTATTTTCTTTTGAGTACCTAGTACCTATACAATATATAGTATTTACAATAACTTAATAAAATTTTAAAAATTAAAAATTCTTGGAAAGGCCTATCTATAGTTTATTTAACCAAATTCTAACAATATTGTAGAAAATCTGTTTGGACCCCACCTTTACTATACCTACTAAGTATACTAAATCAGCTAAAAACCAAACAGTCTGCCCTCTTCAAGTGGTACAAAAACTGCACCCCGAGTCAATCCACACTAAAGGCTCGTATTTATAAAGCGATCTCAAGTTTGAGAGCGATATTAAGTATGGATTTGTCAGGTCGTTTTGTACTGAAGTGACATTTCTGATACGAACTCAAACTCGCTGTCACTCTTGAGAGCTGATTATAAATACGGGCCTAAATATTAATCATGGTGAAAACCACATGGTTTACGTTAATATTTTTTGCAGAAAAAAAGTTTTTTTTTTTTAAACTTTGCCTCATGCCACACGGGTCAAATTTCCAACATCTGGGCTATGTTATGTCTATGTCATTTGCGTAAAGCGTGTTTTTTTTAATAAGGGTCGAGTTCATGTTTTATGTTGATAAAAGTAAATAAATAATATCTAAAATCGATTTTTCGTTTTTCGTTTTGTATTCAGGGAGCAGAGAAAGGGATTTATTTCATTAAGGATCGTATTTATAAAGCGATCTCAAGATTGAGAGCAATATTAAGTGCGGATTTGACAGGTAATTTTGTACTGGAATGACATTTCTGATACGAACTCAAACTTGCGGTCAGTCTCGAGTGCTGTTTATCAATACGGGCCTAAATTCCATGTGGCTCTGTAGTGAATGGGTTAAATTGCAATAGTACATTCTAGTTTTTATCCGTCCCAGTGCACTATGGGAGTAATGATCAACGATTCTCATCCGAAATGGTCCATCCGTCTTCATCTGTCAACATCAGAATCCTTCATCGGACCACTATTGTGATACTTACCCTAATGTTCATTATAAGGTACTTCTCTTTGTCATCAGGACAGAATAGGGTAAAAGTCACTATACCCGACCAAGTGAATTGATTATCTATGGTGTAGTGTAGATAATTTAAAGGGTAATTAATTGGGATGCTGCGTTTAACATCTGTCCAAAATACGGTATTTTTAAATTAAAACTATTCTAGGAAAACAAATGTGTATTACTCGTACCTATTTTGTTTTGTGGTGTTAAGTAATTTTAAGATCATGATTAAATCCTTTAAGCATTATATTACTTTGAAATATGTTAATAAGGTAAACTGCAGAATACGTTGTTAATAATCGCGAGTGCTTAAAAAGCTAGTTTTTCTAAAATCAAAGTCATCCTTTAAAATATTCAAAAACCACTCACGCGCAGCGTTTCTTTGCATAAACAACGACTTCCTCTCCAACCCTCGAATTCAAAATAGGAAGTCTTTATAAAAAATAACATAAGTAAGAATTTTTGACGATTTTCACAATAGATCCGAAACTGAATCTCATGTATAGTAATGAGGAGGAAATCCTGCGCGTACGCATCGATGGACAGCGATGAAAGAAAAGATTAAGCAAGAAATATTTCTTGTTAGCGACTATAACCTGTGTAGAAAAGACGGCGCCTTGTTTGGGTTGTATCGAAGAAATTGATCAGAATTCTAATGTCGTTAAGTATTTCAAGGAATTTCAGTATTGTAATTTAGGCGATGGGCTGACAACCTGTCACTATAGCAATATACAGATCCATCTGGAATAACCCTCAAAATTTGTCAGACGTGGCGGAACGACCTTTGTGTAGGTCGTTTACGCTCTGCCTACCCCATTAGGGATAAAGGCGTGATTATATGTATGTATGTATGTATGTATCACCCCCAAAACTAAATTAATTTAAGTTGCCTTCGTAAAAATTAGACCAAACACCAAAAGACCGTTATCAATTTAAACACGATAAAACTAAATGTGAGGGCTCAAATTAAATATTAATTTTATTTATCCACTAGCATTCTGTCTCCTGGGTTCACTCACTAAGGATTTACTCATCGGCCCGCCCGTACCATGCAGCCGTTATAAGTAGCAATTTGTCACTCATTTGATCACAACAGTATCTGTCAAATTGTTTGACAAATAGACGCGATATACCTACCTATTCGATATCGCGCGACAGCGGCATGCTACGGAGTCTGGGGGTCTGGTGTATTACCTATATTATAATTTTTGCCACAGACTGCCAACTCGTCACTGAAGATGTTACATCTCTTCCTACCCAATATAAAAGAGATCGGAAGACGATGTTGCACCAAAAACAATTCACACATGAGAAAAAAATAATAGAAAGTATAATTCAGGTGACCTTATTGTTAAGGTAGTAATTTCTTCCAGGCTTTCTTGTAGTGGGTGCATAAAAGAAACAAACATACTTTCACTTCGATAATATTAGTATTGAATGGGTCCTCCGAAGGGCAGAGATCATTGGTCCAATAAAAGTGTCATAAACTCACTATTTTATAGCACATTTCAATCTAGCAACGTCGATATGAGGAAGTTGTTCATAAGGTTTATATGAGGGTTTAAACACTTATGGTTGGTTAAATTTCTATGGAACTATTTTTAGAAACAAACGGTAAACAACTTACTTTTGAAGAGTAATTTCAAATTACATATAACATGTAAAGTTACGCCTATATAACCCCAAGGGGGTAGAAAGAGCGTAAAAGGCGTTTTCGCCACTTCAAATATTGAGGGCAATTTTAGATTGAAATATATATTATCGCTTGCTATCGATTTGTAGAGGGCACGACTTAACTAAATCTTGACTAAAATTATTGCCATCCTTTTCTGTTTTTTCAGGAAAGAAATAGACAGGTATAGACCTATTTTAGTTATGATGTGATTTTTGCAACTACGAATTGTTACCATTATCAGCCTATAGCTTAAATTACAGTACACTTCGAATCCCTTTTCTGACTTTCTGACTTTTTTTTTTTTTTTACAGCATACCCGGGAGGAGAAGCAGTTGGCACTTTCTACGTTTTTTTTATCGCGTGGAATAAAAAATAAGAAATTTTAATTATTCCATATGTATTTAAAAGAGTTTTCTACTTACACATAAAACTGATCAACTTTTCTGAAAGTCCAAGAATTTGGGAATTTTGGAAAAAGCCGTGCTGAGACAATCAGGTCATCTTCCGCATTAACCAGACCGTGACCACGCGCTGTTCTGGTGACCAGTCTGCTCCTCATCACTTATGCACCCCTGGTATCCTGTCAGGGAAATGGTGGTGTTGTCATAATTTGTATTGTCCGCTGTTTTATTGGACTGCGGCCTGGTAAATGAGGTGTCTTCTTTCAATTTTTAATGATTTTGGAATAGAAGTTAATTCTTTTCTTGTCAACGTATAGTCGCATCAAATAACGGGCATATTCGATCGCTTCTGACATAGTTTGAATAGCATAGGACATAATGAGCCTAAATAAAAATAAGTACACAGGTAGATTATTGAAGAATTCAGGGTTTTCTTTGTATTTCTTTGTAGCTGTTTTTAGATTCGTTGACTGAGCTATAAGTATTTAACACTTCAAGTATCTCCGAAATAAATCCTGTATTCCAATTTCCTTAATACACGTGGGAACTATCAGACGAGATTGAGCCGATTCACGATCTACGCGTGCGCGTCACGGGCCCTGCGCGAGCGCAACTCATCGCAGTTTCACAAGTTTTGTACTGCGGAGTTACTTGTTTTAACAAGGTTTCATTTTGGGGGCTAAATTGAGCAGATTGTCAATGACTGAATCAACAAATTCAAGTGGGCTGTTGAAAGATAGAGCAGTTGATTATTTGTTTTTTTTTTTATGAAAGAGGGAAGCAGACGAGCAGGCGTGTCACCTGATGGTAAGTAATCACCGCCGCCCATGAACACTTGCAACACCCGGGGGGTCACAAATGCGCTGCCGGCCTTTTAAGAAGGAATAGGCTCGTTTCTTGAAGACTGTCATGTTGTCCTTTTTTTGTTTGTACTTACGTATTTACAAACATACAACATATTTCGCATTTTTCGCTACTCATGTCTATTAGGGATAGAAGCAGCTGATCATGCTAACTAAATACTAAAAATTCTTCCAATTCCATACGATATAAACAAACACACAGATCTCCAACAGATATGAAAAAACATAATGACCCAAAGGAAGCCAGTGAACGTGATCCCATTGCTGATGGCGGATCGAAAGTGATTCCCAGGCATTCCCAGGCACTGACAGGCATTCCCAGGCTGTCTTCGCAGGTTCAGCTTGTTAGCCTTGCTAGAAATTGAAATCGCTTTTCCGCAGAAAGTGAGTGAGAGATTTTTGCTGTTATTTGTATTGAGAAAATCCGGGTGTAAGGAACAGCGTCCCGCAAAATTATAGGGGTTGCTCAGTCAACGTCACTAAACAACTTTCACCAAGTTTATTTTTTCAGGAAGTGAAAAAAAAATTGGCTTTTCCATACAAATTGTCTGACGAGGTGGACATTTTGTATGGAAAAGCCAATTTTTTTTTCACTTTCCGAAATAAATTTCTGGTGATAGTTGTTCAGTATCGTTGACTAAGCAACCCCTATCAGTTTGCGGGACGCTGTCCCTTACACCCCGAATACTCGTAACTACTTTTCTAGTTTTCGCTGTCTTTGAAATAGTAAGTAGGTACATAAATGAAGAAGTTTGTCCTATAAGATTTTTCCTGTTTTTCCCTATCAATCTCGACAATCCAACGGTTATGTCCTTTAAAAAAGACATTATAGCCTTTAACAATAGGTATCTTTATACTTACACAAATCACAGGTGTACCTCGAAGGGCCATGGTCGGTAACCGCAATCAGTGCTCCTCTACCAGCCCTCTTGTTTCGCTCTGGTGCGTATAACCGTCGCTACCAGGAAGACAATATGAAATCCCTATATGTTTAAGGCCCGTATTTATAATCAGCTCTCAAGAGTGACAGCGAGTTTGAGTTCGTATCAGAAATGTCGTTCCAGTACAAAATTACCTGTCAAATCCGCACTCAATATTGCTCTCAATCTTAAGATCGCTTTATAAATACGAGTCTAAGTTTTCTTATTTAAGGTTAGCAGTTGACTCCATATTTAAGAACAGTAGTGAATAGTCGATTGAGCATTTGAACACAGACTTTTGGGGTAAAGCAATTTAGGTGATGGGTATTCTGTCACTATATTACAAAATCAAGAAAGTAATATAAACTTTTATATTTAGAATATTGATTCAATTTCGTATCTTCAGTGAAGATAGAAAAAACACAAAATAACTTAAGAAAAATCCTACTAAGAATCATTTAAAAGCTATTTGAATCAACAACCTGTATACAATCAACTATGCGTACGCGCATCCTAAGAAGGCGTTAGTTTCGGGCGTGAGTTATGTTGCAACGGTTACTGACTTTACTAACGTGTTATATAACCATTAAATCCAAGTAACATGCTGTTTATTAACTGTGGGATTAACATAAGGTAATTTACATTATTTTACTTTGGAAATATCTTCATGGTCTTTAGTCTCATTTAGTTTCAAGTTATCAAAGATATTTGATTTAGTGTTTTCTTTCTTGGTTTTTTTTTATTATAAATTATTTTATCAAATAAAACCACAATATAATGGATAAAATTATACAAATAAATATTTTATTCCTTTTCTAAATTTTAATTAACTTATCGGCAATTTAAATACACTACAGAAAATGGATAAAAATAAAGATTTATTTAATAATTACAAATGTTAAGTAAGTTTTCTGTTGCGCAATTAAATAAACTTAAAAAATTTGTTTACAAACTATTACTTGAAAATTTCAGATTTCATATTGTGATGTTTATCTTTTGCAATAGCGAACAGTATAGGTGCATTTTGTTCAGAATAATGTATTAAAAATAAGTAATAGACAAAAATTAAATCATTTCTATAAACTTCTACAGGAGCTTTGGAATATAGCTGTTTTTATATCGTTTACACAATATTTATTATAAAGGTAAATAGAAAAATAATATTAATTGGGTCTAGTTGGCTATTAAAATTATGACTTCATTGTATTAAACTAAAATGAATATGTATCAATAAATAAATAATTTGCATGCTTTAATTATAAAATAAACAATACTGAGAGCAATTCGGCGATACAAACGACACGACTTAACCAATACAAGTCTTTAACTGTCATTTTCTATCATTAGAGAATTTTAGTTAAGATTTCGTTAAGTCATGTTCTGACCAAATTGCCCTCATTGTATAATCGGTTATTGCACTCTTTGTTTATAAATTGATTTTATTATACAATTAATATTACACAAATAATTACAATACACACATTTTTGTGTGTTGCTTACATATACCCTTTAATTTAAAATATTAAATTAATTTATAAATTAGTCTCACTAAATAATTTAAATTACAATCTATTTGTTTCCGGTGTTCACATTCGTCCTACAACCAAAATATTTTAACAAGAACTTAACTAAAAGAGAATGTGCATTCTTGACACCCCATCATTCTAATAGCATCTTACCTAGTAACTTCAAGTAAATCCAACTGAACTAATTTAAGTTTCTAAATTTTAAATAAAATACAGACAGAAATACAACAGCTGATTATAAACCTGTCAAACTGACGTTACTCGCCTTAAATAGGATGAGTATGCGAATAAACTAAACTAAATGATAAATCAAGGGACAATATACGAGGTGTAAGGGACAGTTTCTCGAGAACTGATAGGGGTTGCTCAGTCAACGAATCTGTACAACTTTCACAAAGATATTTTTTTCAGGAAACAAAAAACAATCTGGCTTCCTCGAACAAATTTTGTATGTGGAAGCAATTTTTTCTATAAATTACTGATGAAAGTTGTTCAGTCTCGTTGACTGAGCAACCTCTATCAGCTTGGGGGAATCTGTCCCTTACACTCATTATCTTGTACTGCGCTCGCCATTCCGCCTGCCAAGCTTGGTGAGTATGGCAAATAGCTGCCAGTGAAGAGTCCCATACGGGGTGTAAGGGACAGCGTCCCGCAAACTGATAGGGGTTGCTCAGTCAACGAAACTGAACAAGTACCACCAGGTTTCTTTTTCAGGAAATAAAAAAATTGCTTTTCCATTCAAATTCTCTGATCGATATGGTAATTTTTATAGGGAAGTCAATTTTATTTTTCATCTTCTTAAAAAATTCCTGGCGGAAGTTGTTCAGTTCGCTGACTGAACAACTCCTATCAGTTTGCGGGACGCTGTCCCTTACACCCGGTATATTGCAGAGTACTTTTGGTGGCTGCCATAGTAGTAATACCTAGTAATATACCTATATACCGAGGTAAGATGTTATTCGATGGGGTGTCTTTTTAGAGATCAAGATAGTACTCTAATTTCCCAAAAAAGCAAGAGATTTGAAAATTGTGATGTATTAGTGGAATTTAAAATATTCATAATTATTATTTTATATTTTCTAAAACACCAAACTATCGTCTACTAAAATTACTTATAATAGAAGATAATAAAATAAGTTATATAATTTTAAGGGGATGTTAGTTTAAAAAAAAAAATACAGGTACAAAAGAATAAAATTTGTTAAAAATTAACACAAAGTCAGACAGTCTTTTTTGGAATAAATAAACCTTAATAAATAAAATCATGAACACTATACAACGTGTAACCGAAAGGGTATATGCATCGAGAAAGGTGTGAATCCACCCATGAAACTGAACAACTTTCCCTAAGAAACATAGGTCGAAAAACGAAAAAAAAAATTGTGACCTTTCATACAAAATGCATCAGCTGATAGCGTATTTAGTATGGGAAGTCAAATTTTTTTTTCGTATTTCAACCTATGTTCCTTAGGGAAAGTTGTTCAGTTTCATGGGTAGATTCATACATTTCTCGATGCATATACCCTTTCTGTTACACGTTGTATAATGTAGAATATTTCCAAAAAGCAAGATAAATACCAATTTTACAAACTGAAACATTTTTGTTTCATTTTGTGACCTTGAAATACTTAATTATTGTTGCCAGTTTTACGAATATGACTGTTAAAATATTACATAAACTTAACTTATTTTACTATCATAGCCATAGTTACGTCTGGCACTCGCTGTAAGCGTTTTATTTGCCCACGGGCATTTTTTTTACATTTTTCATTTTGCATTTTTTGTAAGATTATATGGTTGGTTCATTTCTATTTCATGATATCAGTGATTAAATTATTGTTTTAATCCAAACTTATTTTCCGTTTCACTCCTCCTACGTGCACATCTTCAACACTCCTTCTCTTTCTAACCATTGGCGCGGTTCGTGTTGTGTTGCTTTTGGGTGTCACTTCATTTTCATTCTTCATTTGCTGCGAATCTTCAGGTTTATCTTCTGAATTCACTTCTTCTATTTCTGTTTGTTCATCCTCTTCTTCTTTAATTTGTTCCTCTTCTTTTTCTTTACCTACAACCCCAATCCAGCTATCTTTTCCGTCAGGTATCCATTGGATATTGCCTTCGAGAGGTTTATCATTTTTAAAATCATAGTTCCACTTCTTTTTCTTTTGTTCCTGTTCTGTATCCAAGATTTCTCTGTAAAGGTTGATTAAGTTGTCGTTTCTGGCATCTCTATTTTCTGGGTCATCATCATAAAGGAGTCTTCGTCTGACAGGAATGTTGGAAGATACGCGATGCATGTTGCTTTGTTGTGCGGTAATCTGTTGACA
>JARACY010002913.1:0-37757 GCA_029255725.1 Scrobipalpa atriplicella | reverse complement strand
CAGTTGCTAATTTTTACTCTCATGGAAATCTCTGTTTTATAAATGAGACCTCAGATATTTCAATAATGCTACTGTAATATTTATGATTGATTGATTCATTAAAACTTTTATTGACTGACACAAAACAGATAAGTACAGGAAATGGTGCAAAAAAGAGAATAGTTACAATACAGAACAATGAGGACAATAATAGAACAAATATTACATTATCATAATCATAACATAACATAACATAACAAAAATACTTAACGAACTAAAGTGTACCTACCATGCTGTCCACTTTGTGTCAGTCAACTTGTCACTGACTCAGCATTATGCATGATTATGCTGTAGTGCAATACTACAGCGCTGATATTCTGCCACCTCCACTGTACCGAATTTTTGCCATTATTTTTAATGAAATGTGATACTATTTATAAGTTGTAAATTGCTGTCCTAACAGAGTTATAAGAACAGAATAACGTATTTATCATCTTGGTAAACTCACATCCTAAACATTCACGATTTGGAATTGACGCCCGTCTGTAGGCAGCCTAATGTGCGTGTGAAATGAAAAAAGTTTTCTGAATCGACTATGTGCCAATGACTCTATTCCAATAGAGTCAGAAAACAGTGATTATTTACAATAGTTAGATCACCTAGATATCCATTACGCTGTTCTGTCATGATTTCAGATGTTTGGTTGAATAAAAATGATACTGTATATCGAAGTAAATGGACCGTATTTGAAAGAAAATTGACTTTACTTGACTTCAAGCCCATTTAGTTTCTGTTAAGGTTAGATCGCACTAGAAATGCACTGCAGCGAAGAGGCGCGGCGCGGCACGGCGCGGCACGTCGCGACAAAATATTATTTGTATGAAAATGTATGAGATATACCGCACTGCAGCGGCACAGCCAATAAATGCAGTTGCCGCGCCGCGCCGTGTCGTGCCGCTGCGCTGTAATGCAGTTCTAGTGCGGCCTAACCTTTATTTAACTTATTTTATGTTGTTCTATTTTACTGTTGAAATAGCAAATTTTGATATTTTCGTTCATTCAATTTTCTCTCGAATAAAACTGTATTCAATTTATTTTCTGTTTGATAGAGAAAATAAAAATTCATACAATTTGGTGCTATACTTTTATAAAGTAATTGCCATGGAATGATTGTTAAATGTTGTAAAAAATCGATCAATGTGATTTTTTTTTATTATTTTATAAAATTTATGTAGGTAATTTTAGTGCGCTTGTAACCTTCAAAGCAGGGAACGGTAGTGAAGTCGTTTATAAGTATAATGCATAAGTTATATTGTATTGATTTTACTATTTCCTTACTATTATTGCCTACGGCGTAGCGGCGTAGCATTCGTAGTAAAATGGCTACGAGATTGTAACAAAATGAAAGTATCGTTAACAAATAAGCTGGATTTTAATCTAAATAGCAAAACATTAAACAAAATATCTTATTAGGTATATTCAGTACAATTACCTATAGTTTTGTTGAATAAGCTAATTAAGGATCAATGTACTGGAAATCGGCTAAACAAGGTTCGGAGCGGCTTTACTTATTTTAGTAGATATGTGGACGGTTATGTGCTTTCTTTGGGCTCCTGATATGGTCGAAACGTCAAGGAAGCCTCCGTGCTACTGAAACAAGAACCGCTACAAAAGTTCACTATGAATAACACTTGTTTATCGTTTAATATTTTTAAATTAAATCAACCCAAATACTACAAAGTAAACTGCAGATGTACATCAATACATTTTAAAGTGTCAAACCTGGAAGCAAGTCTTTTTGCCACCTCCCAGGACACGAATTCCACTGACACCGCACAGAACAGTATCAATTCCTGGAGATGCCAATTAGATTGGCACGTGTGTCCCTCTACCTGTGGAGATGTCACCGAATCCTTTGGTGTGCCCTCTTGTTATCAATAAGGAAATCCAATTTTCCTGAAAACGTAACAGACAGAAAACTGACACATCATTACGTGACTGAACTGCCTTTTGACTCGAGAGATTATTATAATGCAAGGTAGCGACCGGCCAGTTCCACAGTTTTTTAAGGCCCGTATTTATAAAGCAATCTCAAGCTTGAGAGATAGTTGAGAGATATATTAAGTAAAGATTTGATAGGGCCCGTATTTATAATCAGCTCTCAAGAGTGACAGCCAGTTTGAGTTTGTATCAGAAATGTCATTTCAGTACAAAACAGCCTGTCAAATCCATACTTACCTACTTAATATTGCGCTCAATCTTGAGATCGCTTTATAAATACGAGCCTAGAATGACGTTTCTGATACGAACTCAAACTTGCTGTCACTATTGATTTTTACTTTGCAGTATAATATTGTATCACCTAAACCTAAACAATAAACATTATTATATCACCAAGTGTATGTGTGATTTTAATTTAAATTTGTTTTTTTATTAAAAAATTGAGTGGAAATCCTATTTCGTTTTATATTTGTGAAAATTTTAATTGATCAATTTGAGCAACGCATTTATTAACGCCTAAGGCCCATCCGTACGAATAATCAGCTCTTCAGACTGGCAGCGAGTTTAAATTCGTATCAAAAATGTCATTTCAGTTCAAAACAGCCTGTGAAATCCATAATTTATATTGCTATCAGTCCTGAGAACATTTCATAAATACGAGCCTTCAATTAGTTCCTTTTACTTGTGTAAGTTCTTTGAGTGAATTAAACATTAAATTTTAATAGAAACATAGGTCTGTTTATTTCAATATTATAATACAACAACAAACATTGGATCAAAACAACCGCTATGGCCTCGAAGTCTAAGAACAACCATTATAGCCATTTTATCCCAAGAAAATATTTACCTACTTTGGGCTTTCCGAACGCAAACTAGGGCAGTTCATCTTTCAACGTTAATAGCTTTCTCCCGAGCTGGTCAAAGGTGACCTCTAGCCTTGGGGTATACCCACGGCTATAACTGCTTTCACAAACTGGGGTTGGCTCAAAATATACAAAACTAACTTTCCGTGGGTCGGTTGTACCCGCGGTTAGATGAGATTTCCCCAGAAATATTTTACCGCGGTAAAAAGTGGCATGTCTTGTTTCATTATCTGTCCCACGGAGTATCTGGCTAGTAGTTGAAATGGAGCTGAGTAATAAACATCTCAACATTTAAATATTCAAAAAACTTACGCATTTATAATGTACAATATAATACACGTGAGAGTAACAGAAATAGTCGCTCTTTGTGACTAAACTGTTTATATAAAGATCTAAAAATATATTTCTAGGATTCTAGGATATAATCTCAGGTGATCTTCAGTGATAGTGATACCCACACGTGCTGACAGATTTAGATTATGAATTCAAATCTTGGTTTCAAATATTCATTTGCATTGCATTTCAACTCAAATGGTAAATTTTTATGTGACGATTCCTGTCTTAGCAAAATTTCATGAAATAATTCCCGATGTAAATATGTAGGTATTGTTGTACCTATATTATATAGGTTACTATGTTTACAAATTAATACAATATTTACAAATTAGTATGCAGAATGCACCCAGATAGATGGGCCAGGTTAGCAATAGAGTGGGTTCCCCTCGATAGCCGGCGAGGAAGAGGAAGACCAAGAAAACGGTGGCGTGACGACCTAGATTGAGAGCCTTGGACAAGGACTGGGTAAACATGGCTCAAGATCGCGAAATGTGGAAGAAAAAAGGGGAGGCCTTAGGCGTTAATAAATGCGTTGCTCAAATTGATCAATTAAAATTTTCACAAATATAAAACGAAATAGGATTTCCACTCAATTTTTTAATAAAAAAACAAATTTAAATTAAAATCACACATACACTTGGTGATATAATAATGTTTATTGTTTAGGTTTAGGTGATACAATATTATACTGCAAAGTAAAAATCAATAGTGACAGCAAGTTTGAGTTCGTATCAGAAACGTCATTCTAGGCTCGTATTTATAAAGCGATCTCAAGATTGAGCGCAATATTAAGTAGGTAAGTATGGATTTGACAGGCTGTTTTGTACTGAAATGACATTTCTGATACAAACTCAAACTGGCTGTCACTCTTGAGAGCTGATTATAAATACGGGCCCTATCAAATCTTTACTTAATATATCTCTCAACTATCTCTCAAGCTTGAGATTGCTTTATAAATACGGGCCTTAAAAAACTGTGGAACTGGCCGGTCGCTACCTTGCATTATAATAATCTCTCGAGTCAAAAGGCAGTTCAGTCACGTAATGATGTGTCAGTTTTCTGTCTGTTACGTTTTCAGGAAAATTGGATTTCCTTATTGATAACAAGAGGGCACACCAAAGGATTCGGTGACATCTCCACAGGTAGAGGACACACGTGCCAATCTAATTGGCATCTCCAGGAATTGATACTGTTCTGTGCGGTGTCAGTGGAATTCGTGTCCTGGGAGGTGGCAAAAAGACTTGCTTCCAGGTTTGACACTTTAAAATGTATTGATGTACATCTGCAGTTTACTTTGTAGTATTTGGGTTGATTTAATTTAAAAATATTAAACGATAAACAAGTGTTATTCATAGTGAACTTTTGTAGCGGTTCTTGTTTCAGTAGCACGGAGGCTTCCTTGACGTTTCGACCATATCAGGAGCCCAAAGAAAGCACATAACCGTCCACATATCTACTAAAATAAGTAAAGCCGCTCCGAACCTTGTTTAGCCGATTTCCAGTACATTGATCCTTAATTAGCTTATTCAACAAAACTATAGGTAATTGTACTGAATATACCTAATAAGATATTTTGTTTAATGTTTTGCTATTTAGATTAAAATCCAGCTTATTTGTTAACGATACTTTCATTTTGTTACAATCTCGTAGCCATTTTACTACGAATGCTACGCCGCTACGCCGTAGGCAATAATAGTAAGGAAATAGTAAAATCAATACAATATAACTTATGCATTATACTTATAAACGACTTCACTACCGTTCCCTGCTTTGAAGGTTACAAGCGCACTAAAATTACCTACATAAATTTTATAAAATAATAAAAAAAAATCACATTGATCGATTTTTTACAACATTTAACAATCATTCCATGGCAATTACTTTATAAAAGTATAGCACCAAATTGTATGAATTTTTATTTTCTCTATCAAACAGAAAATAAATTGAATACAGTTTTATTCGAGAGAAAATTGAATGAACGAAAATATCAAAATTTGCTATTTCAACAGTAAAATAGAACAACATAAAATAAGTTAAATAAAGGTTAGGCCGCACTAGAACTGCATTACAGCGCAGCGGCACGACACGGCGCGGCGCGGCAACTGCATTTATTGGCTGTGCCGCTGCAGTGCGGTATATCTCATACATTTTCATACAAATAATATTTTGTCGCGACGTGCCGCGCCGTGCCGCGCCGCGCCTCTTCGCTGCAGTGCATTTCTAGTGCGATCTAACCTTAACAGAAACTAAATGGGCTTGAAGTCAAGTAAAGTCAATTTTCTTTCAAATACGGTCCATTTACTTCGATATACAGTATCATTTTTATTCAACCAAACATCTGAAATCATGACAGAACAGCGTAATGGATATCTAGGTGATCTAACTATTGTAAATAATCACTGTTTTCTGACTCTATTGGAATAGAGTCATTGGCACATAGTCGATTCAGAAAACTTTTTTCATTTCACACGCACATTAGGCTGCCTACAGACGGGCGTCAATTCCAAATCGTGAATGTTTAGGATGTGAGTTTACCAAGATGATAAATACGTTATTCTGTTCTTATAACTCTGTTAGGACAGCAATTTACAACTTATAAATAGTATCACATTTCATTAAAAATAATGGCAAAATTCGGTACAGTGGAGGTGGCAGAATATCAGCGCTGTAGTATTGCACTACAGCATAATCATGCATAATGCTGAGTCAGTGACAAGTTGACTGACACAAAGTGGACAGCATGGTAGGTACACTTTAGTTCGTTAAGTATTTTTGTTATGTTATGTTATGTTATGATTATGATAATGTAATATTTGTTCTATTATTGTCCTCATTGTTCTGTATTGTAACTATTCTCTTTTTTGCACCATTTCCTGTACTTATCTGTTTTGTGTCAGTCAATAAAAGTTTTAATGAATCAATCAATCATAAATATTACAGTAGCATTATTGAAATATCTGAGGTCTCATTTATAAAACAGAGATTTCCATGAGAGTAAAAATTAGCAACTGCGTTGACGGCAGGCCGCAGCCGGCAACACCAGCTGATATTAAATTTGCCGTCCGTCTGTAAGGGCCCTAAATCTACGCAGTTTTGAAATTGTAAGATTGGTAAAGTTTTGTTTCAATTTGGAGTGGAATTTTGCACTATGATTACGAATCAAGTGATTGATGGAGATAGTTTTTCTACTTTCTACCAAATAACATAGTGGTGAACAAACATAAGGTCTGCCTGATAGTAAGCGGGCACCATTGGGCAGAAAAGTGGGCACTTACTGGCCTTATAATAATCATCCAGATGTTTACCACATAAAAACAACAAAGTGTCATCTTATCAAAGACGATGATTCATCATGTCCGAAATTAAGAGTGACATGAAAAAACATTTTTCGTATTTAACGTCGAGAGGTTTTTTTCCAGAAACAGTAAAAATATTGGGCCCCCAGGGGACTGAGATGGATGATCAAAATGAATTCAATTTACTTTGTTCAATGGATACTTTGCAACACTCATGGTAGGCTCTTAGCAGATTACAGAGAAGCGTACGTTTTATTCATTTATATTGTTCTTTCACGTCAACGCGGCATAAACGCGATCAGAGGGGGTACTGAAACGTTTCTTTCATCGCAATTTAATTTACCATGTGAGCCTTTAGGGCTGCAACACACCTGCGTAAGGTTCGGTGCTGAAGGTTCCGTCCAACACACTGTGCAAAACACATGTGGAAGATCTGGTGATCGGTTGGACAGATCCTTCAGCGAGTGCACTTTAAACCTACCCCTGAACCTAATGGTTACCACTTTACACCCTGTATTACCATAACTCCTGGATCCGGCTGGGATAATCCGGCTCGAAGGACCAATAATAAAAACTGCCTTCGATAATAAAAACTAAGAAGAACAGATAAGAAAAAACAACAACTGAATCAAATATCAAAAGACACTTCAAACTGAAGTATAAAAATGATGGCCAAGCTGCCAGTTACCAACAAGGTATATCGCTCGCTATAGTCATAGCGCTATATTATTGACCGTCATTCAGGGCGTCAAACAAGACACCGTAAAATCAACTGTTCGATTGGCGGTTTCGTTGGTCGTAAGTATACGACCGAGAAGGTTCGCCCACCGAACATTATGCAAGTGTGTTGCTACCTTTAAGGCACAAGGAATACGTACAGAAGCGTTGCTTTGTATTTACTTATACTATCTAATATGTTATAAACCTGTAACATCCAGTACCAAGATAGGCTGTCTCTATTTAATCTACTAGATATTCAACAGTGGAAAATACCTCGAATCCACTAATATAAACACCACAACGCTGGTGAAATCATGCAGCGGCTAGTTCAGTCACTGCTATTGAAAATGCAGGCAATATCTCTATCGCCAATCGATCAAACCCCGAACATACATTAACTCATAAAATATGCAAGTACATTGAAAATGACAATAAATTGCTGCGAAAATGTGATTTACCAACATTCCGCCATGATAAATGACGAGTTCCGACCAAACACCGCTCCAGTCTGCTTGCCAAACACTTAATGGCTCTTTCCATCGTATAAATTCACAAAATGTTGTGTAATAATTGTTAAAAGATACGTAAAATTCGTATTTTCTCGTCTGAATATCGGCTTTATTTATTTTTTAACTGCCGCCGATTTTGCCGAACGGCGCTGAGTCATGTCAGAAATGCCAAAAGCGAAAAAAAAAACCGTACGCTTTATTAAAATGTAACTTTCAACGTTGTTGTAAAACTAACATATTTTATGTACCTTACCTACAACTAGGGTTGCCAACTTTTTTTCTATCAAATATAGTATTTTTGAAGTTATAACTGCGTGCGTAATATTTCGCGGTAGTCCCCTAGAGCGGGCTTTAGTTAAGGCTGCGTTCCGCTTTACGCAAAATATAGTAGTTTCGCCTACTAAATATATTTGTTTATAGAAATATAATATTTGATCTCTTAAAATAGTAGGATACTATATTATATAGTAGGGTTGGCAACCCTACCTACAACTATGCGTGTTTTTCTTTTCTTCTTTTTGCACATTGATATCAGGATTGTTTAGATTCGTGTGCAGTTTCCGCTGGTACATTCCTAACGAACATACGATCCTATACAATGGATATTGTATAAATAAAGATAGAACTTGTTAAAATCGTAGCTGCATTTGTTTCTCCACAAAAAACAACTGAAAATATCAAAAGAAATAGATTTATCGAGCAAGATGGCGTCTACGATTGCCAACTTGCAAGTACACTTTCACAAAGGGCTACAGACAAAGTTGACCGCTTTGATTTAATTTAAGTCTTGTTCGAGAGCAGCTCTGCGTGAAACAAGGCGCTGCCCGGTCCAGCAGACGGCAATACCAGGCGTTTATTGGATGCAGGCACAGGTAAGCCACGTGGCTTCTTCTGATTGGCTGCAAGTTTTAGGTCAGCGTTCAAACGGTTTCCACGCTCCATACGTAACTTTAGATCTAGGAATGTGTGTGCCCCTTATCTTTATGAAATAATACATTCTAACAGTAGTAAGCAATCATAGGATTACTAAATAAAGGACTATAGTCGGACAATTATATGATAACCCTTCTCTATAGGTATATGACTTGGCTGTTCGGGCTCCATTTCCTTTGCGTGCCTTCCACGTTATATTGAATTTGCCTCATATGAATGCTGCCCAAAAGGTATTATGTGCGCGCCGCATCGAGTCGCGTCGCTTCCCGGTATGAATAGACCCTAAGGTGAAACGCTGAGCACGTGACAGCATAAGAGTCACATTGTGAGGCACGTGACACATTGGCTCCTTAATCGGTCAGTTACACAACCATTGCGCTACTTTATTGAAAACTGATCCTTTACCTTTTGAAGCTGCGTTGGATAACACGTGATTTAATTAAGTATTGGTTCGTTGAGTACTTTCCTTCGGATGTTACCTACCTTAAATCTTATTTAGCTTAATTTTATCTTACAAATTGAATCACAGCGAATAGAGAACTTATCTTGTCATGTTTTGTTTTGTTTTAAGTTATTTTTGAGACTGTTTATACCTTCTCTTCCATGCTGGACTGGGAGTAATAGAAAAACATAGAATGTGCCAGCTGCATCTCCTCCCGGGCATGCTGTAAAAATCAGCTAAGGGATTCGAGGGTTTCAGTATTGTAATTTAGGCGATGATGGGCTGACAACCTGTCACTATAGCAATATACAGATCAATCTGGAATAACCCTCAAAACTTGTCAGACGTGGCGGAACTACCTTTTTTTTTAGGTCGTTTACGCTCTGCCTAACCTTATTAGGGATAAAGGCGTGATTATATGTATGTATGTATGTTTTCGCCACGTATGACGAGGTTTGAGGGTAATTTCAGAAAGTACGAACTGTGAATGATACTAGGTTGTCCAACCTTTCACCTACTACAACACATCGAAACCCTCAAATAAGCTGAGAAACAGCTGGAAAATTCTATGTTTTTCTTTCGCTCCCAGTTCAGCATGGAAGAATTTTTCAACAGATATGTATTTTTATGTCTGCCCTACACGTTACTTCCCTTCAGTTTTCATCTCAAATTAAGGTAGCTAGCGTGAGTGTTACCCACATGGCATCTTGTTGCCAATTTGTCGAACAAGGAAAACCTCTATGTCACATTTAACGTCACGTGACATATTGGGTCCTCGTGGTCAGTCATTCGGACGTAATACAGTACGGGACCGTTAATATTGCACATCGAAACCTGGAAAGTGACTATAACGTTTGCAAGAGATAAACGCTGCTGTACAATGCGACCGAAATATCTGTTTATTGGACAGCGTCGCCACTATATCTGTCATCACTTCCATCGCTGTCCGTGTAACCAAAGCCTTTTAGTTCCAAATATCGCCACCTGATCATATAAGTCGGTCGGTGGCAAAGAACAAAGCCGAACTATCAAAATGCTGAAGTTCATTTATTTAACGTTTTGAATTATAGATACCAACGTTTTTTGCGGCCCCCAATCGGCCTTTTCTTTTAATCTAAAAAAATAAAAAATAAAAAACGAAATCGCAAAACATTATTATTATGTTTGTAACAAAGTTATAATCTGCTGTTCCGAAATTAGAACCTCTGCCAAGTTGCAAAGAAAATGCTGTTTATGGGCCGCAAAACACATTGGTATCAATAACGCAACGTTAAAAAACGAACTTAATGTGCAATATTTATGACCCTGTGCCCTATACTGTACCTTCATTGAATTACGTCGAGTGTGTCTTCGGCTCGTATTTATAAAGCCATCTCAAAATTGAGAGCAATATTGAGTGCGGATTTGACAGTTCATTTTGTATTGGAATGACGTTTCTGATACGAACTCAAACTCGCTGTCACTCTTGAGAGATGATTATAAATACGGGCCTTCGTCTCGTGGAATGCACTGTGCGAAATCATCCGGTTCAGACCGGATTCCTGAGCAATTTGGCAATTAGTTAGTATTACACAGAGCGCAGTTGGTAGTGAGTTTAACGTTGAGCCATTGGGGTTCTATTTTGGCTTGGACTCAAAACTGAACAACTAAATTCTTTTGAGAAATGTTTTTTAGGCTTCCCCGTACAAATTGCGTGATTGAAATTGTCATTTTGTATGGGGAAGTATTTTTTTTTAATTTCCCAGAAGAATTGCTTTGGGAATTATGTTCAGTTTCCTTGCCTGAGCAACTTCTATCAGTTTGCGTACTGACTAAAACATAACCCTGTATAAATATTCTACTCATTTTTATTAATTCAGTTAAATTATTCCTTAAAAAAATTCGTAACTTTAGCCGTCGTAGAACGAGGGATGTGATGGATGAGTAGGACTTTTTGAAACACGTCAAAAGTCTTGTTGCCAAGCCATAATAAAAAAAAAGAAAAAAAAAGTATTTTCGACTAAAATAAAAAGTTAAAGCTAAGTAATGAAGTACTAAACATAGCTCTGTTATCTATTTTTTTTTAATTAAATTAAACAGGAAACATTCGAAGGTCTACGATATCCTCTGAACATAAATATTTATAACAAGAATAATTGTTATACTACCTAATAAATATAGCACCATAACAAATTATTATTGCATAAACTTATAATTATTACGATATCGCCTGTAGTAAAATCTAATTCTAACTACACTGCCTCAGGGGAATAAGACAATAATTCCAACCAATTCTTAGATAAGATCTGGATCCAGTGAATTCCCTCCCTCCCTAGATGAGAAGAAAAGTGTAGATAGATCATTCGGAATAATACAGTGAAGCCCTTAAGAACCACTGATTTGAGAAGCTCCCAACGCTATTTACTCTTCTGTGCTCGCAAAACGCAAGACTGAAAACGTTTGGATGGTAGAATCAAGCCTGAAGACAAACATTTCTCAAGAACGGGAGATGAGAAGAAATAGGGAATAGTATTCTTTTTTTTA
This sequence comes from Scrobipalpa atriplicella, assembly GCA_029255725.1. Lineage (NCBI taxonomy): Eukaryota > Metazoa > Arthropoda > Insecta > Lepidoptera > Gelechiidae > Scrobipalpa > Scrobipalpa atriplicella. The sequence continues at coordinate 26,155 of JARACY010002913.1, read as the reverse complement.
AATTTGACATTCACATTGTATTTTTTTTTAGAAAGGTCATTTTGAGTGTTTTACTTACGGACGTAAAACATTCTTTCAAGCAGAGTTTGCAATGAAGTAGGTAAAAACATAATGGATTAGTTATTTTACCTGACCTTTTCTCTGGATTTCTTTTTTTTCTAAACAGGGTGCCTCATTAAACGAAGTTAAATTACCTGAAACAAAAGTAAAATAAATTCCAATTATTATATTTCAAACTTTATGCTAGCCCAAAACATTTGCTAATTTGTTGCATGAGTATGGGCGCTTTTCCACTAGACGGCACGTCAACGGCAACGGCGACGGCACGGTACCGTCGACGATATCGTAGGTGAGATAATGTATGAAAATAAATGAAATTATATGACACGCTTTTCCACTTGACGGCACGGCACCGTCACGGCATGTCATCGATTCCCATAGATATTGTCACGTGATCTCGCCGTGCCATCGCCGTTGCCGTTGACGTGACGTCTAGTGGAAAAGCGCCCTATCAAATCAAAGGTCTACCCTAGATTTTTAAATTGAATAAAAGTTTTGATTCCCTGTAATTCATCCATAGTTTTCTCTTAATCTAACTCGATTCCCTCTACATTATGGCTTTGATATCGAACTCTCGACTTAGTTTCGATACATTATTATAATGCTTGTTGCGAACTATAGTTGTTATCTAGTAAGTACTTCAACTTTAGTACTTTGAGTTTCTAGTTCGTAGTGGAAGAAAAAAAACCTTTTCTTTGCACGTATACTTTGATTCATGGAAATAAGGGCTGATAAGGGACGCAAAGAATAAAACTGACAGGTTTTTCGGGCTGAAATTTGGGGATCAAACTCCAAGAATATTGATACATAATAAGAATAACAATATATCCACAATAGTTTGTGTACATGTGCTACAAAATTGCCAGTCTTGTCACGTGACGTGATGGACAGAGTTTTGCCGCGGACAATTTTTGAGTGAGATTGTGTATCTAGTTAGTTTATTGCTTATCAAATCATTATGTATTTGATCCAATATATTGTATAGTATACAAAATACGATACATCACTAAACGGAATAAATCTTTTCAATGTAAACAATTTCACAAGAAAAAGGTACAATCCCTCCATTATTTTCTGTAAAGTAAAGTGCTACAGAAACTTATTTCAGCTTGAGTGCTTTTTGTAATCTCAAGTCTATTTCGTAATTGAAAAACTCAAGATACAACTTCTATGTTCATCTTCAAAGAATTTATTCAATGCCTTTCCCGTAATAGAAATCGTCTGGCATTGTACAGTCAGCAAAGGAGACATCTTGGCAGGCCCGCTCGAAACGGATGAGATTATCTTAGGAAATTATTTATGGATTTTTATGAAATTTAATATACGAATTTTCGTAAAATTCCATTAATAATTTTTTAAGATAATCTCATCCATTTCGAGCGGGCCTGCCAAGATGTCTCCTTTGCTGACTGTACCAGGGCTTATTAATCTACGAGGTATGCGTTCACCTTATGCGAATATCGTGAGGATTAATGGACTGATAAAATGCGCTGATTGAAACGATTTCTTCATGTATGTCAGAAAATCACAAAGAAAATGGGTTATATCACAATCGTCGTCACCATAACGAAACACTACACGAATGTCTTATGATGACGTCACAGCAAAAATAGATTTGATGACAAACCTCGTATGCAATTGATGTCATACTCTCCTTAGGCACAGATTACTTATGAGCGCGGTGGGCGGCCACCTCAGGTATATATTCGGCGTATTATTAGTATTAATCTTACTTTTGTTTTAGGTATACCTCTATAAGGTCTTTTTAAATTAAGTACAAATATTTTAAGGGTGGATAGACAACTTTCCCCAAGGAACATAGGTCGAAATATGAAAAAAAATTGGCCCTCCCATACAAATTGACTCCGCAATTCTATACATTATATAGACTCAACATAATGTATAGAATGGTGCTTCAGTATACATTATAGAGTATTGTAGAGCGTTTACGTTTATTGCCCAATCAGACTATGCTCTCGCTGCAGAAACTCAGACTCAAGTGCCAAATATCAATATACCTAACACCTACCTACCTTGTATGTTATTGTGTTCATGTAATTAATATTGTACTACCCTTGCATAACAATCTAGTATATCTCAAACATCTTAGTTATATTTCATATGAAGATTCAAGTCGTGCTTTTATTCAATTTGGTAAATCAATATTAACTTCAAATTAATCTAATTATTTCAAAATTTTGGCGACTACCAGCTTAGGTACTCGGAACCAAGGCCACTGTGAAGATCGAGTTTCCTAAATTAAATAAAAACTGAACTGAAATTCGTTGAAAGTTTAAAACAGTGAAATAATTTAAAATTAAATTCACCTTCGAAATAGCTTTTGTTCGAGCTAAACTGAGGTCGGTTACCAGACTTATGAACACTATCACAGCCATGGAAAACCACGGTCTTCCCGTTTATAATCGAAATGTACCTACTGATCTCAGAATTTTTGAGACGCGGTGATAACGTCATTCATTATGCGCTGTTGCTGCTCTACCTACCCAGCAGGTTATTTAAGCGTGGTTTTATGTATGTATGTCCTTAATATTAAACACGTGAAGTCTCATTTCCAAGATTGCCGAACAACAGCCCTCCAGGGAGTCGAACCCACTATAGTTTAATGGGATCAATAATCGAGCGTTCTCCACCGTAAGACGCGCGCTATCGCTTTTGTTAATGGCTTTACGACGACGCTTTCTTACCCGACTGTCAAGGAAGGGTTATGTTTTTCGCGCGTATCTTGTATGTATGTATGTTTGTACTGATATTTCTTTATAACCTCGTATCTGGACGACAATGAGGATATCGTTCGATTGGTCTCAAACACCCGAGTGTTTTTAGATGGCGTAATTTTTCAAAATTCAGAATGGCGGATTTTAGGCGTAAAATTGTAAGTTTTTTTTTTACTGAACCTAATCAAAATAAAGGTAAGTAAAAGGAGATTACAAAAATGTATATGATTCATTATAATAACGCTCAATTTTAGAAAAACTGAAAAACCGTCGGGTTGTTTGAATTCTTTTTAAAAATACTTGTTACTTTATCGTTCAGTCCCTCGGCCATCAAACTTCAGATTTACGGCACTACTTTCAAATATACCACCATCCCTCTCCAACCACAAGAAACTTGCATAACCAGAGCGTGAGAGCGGCAACTTCCGCACGCCTAAACGTGACTAACTTCGCTTAACTAGATTGTTTTGCTTAGTGATTTAGTTAATAAAGTTTTCGTGTTAAATAATATGAGTTCGTGAAAGATAGTTCGGCAGGTTCTGGAATATTTAGTGCGGCCTTTTCCTGACATTTCTTGACCTTTTCATGGTTGATACCTATTTAAGTATTTACAATAGCTCATAGCTTTAATATGCTATGTAATAAATACAATGAATATTTAACAGCACTTTGTAACTTAGTAAGAATTCACTTCAAGAAATTTAAGGCTTGTATTTATGAAGCTAACTCGAGATTGAGAGCAATGAAACACATTTCTGATACGTAATCAAACTCACTGTCAGTCTCGCTCAAGAGTTAATTTTAATACGGCCATTTGTTATTTTCTAATCTAGACAGAGACGTACGTATGTATTATTATTCTGACACTACGGTTCATGGTTCATCAGATCATTTGTCGAGTCATAGTGACCGACCATTCAAAAGAAAAAGATTATCAGCCAGAAATTATTATAACCACTAGTAATACCAGCAGCGTTTCTCAAAACATTCTTAAGTTCAAAGTTTACGCAAATAGCCACATTTAATAACATTGGAATAATCTCGCACGAGCGTTGATATGCAAATATGAGCTTTACCTCAACGCCTTAAGTTTGATTGTTTTTGTTCGTTCGATTCAGCCATTTTCACTATCTTAAAAACTTAATCGTGGCGGGGTCGCGAGTGCGGCCCGTCGTTTAGCCAAGGAAAATGGCCTAGCATTTCATTTATATGCTAATATTATAAGACCACGAAACTAGGAGCACGCAGAGTTGTTCGAAAATTGAACCTTACAACGCTGACGGAAAGGAAAATTAAAATAAAATGAAATTAGATTCAGATTACATCGCTGATGTGACCTCTACGCCGTAGCAAAGTGCTACGAAGCTACTACGAAATATAAAACAACTCCGTAAGATTTTAGAACTCACAGACTAGAGCTTTCGGAGTACAGCTATAATATCTATAGGTATAATTATGTATGTACTTAGGCTCGTATTTATAAAGCGATCTCAAGATTGAGCGCTATATTAAGTATGGATTTAACAGGCTGTTTTGTACTGAAATGACATTTCTGATACGAACTCAAACTCGCTGTCACTCTTGAGAGCTGATCATAAATACGGGCCTTAGTATGTTATGAATGCATGCAAATTTTAGAGAGTACGAGTATGTTTCTGCTTAAAAAACTGTAGCTAGTGGTCTAACCAACTAGTCAAATAGTCATGAAATTAATACAGGTACCTATACCTCACGCCCCGTGTCAGTTGCGGTGCGAAGTTTGTTCAGGTGACCGGATTTGCGGTGGGTCCAACTAAGTGCCAATTGGGTTTGTTGCAACCACAACTGAAAACCGCGCGACATGTTGTAAGTTCAATATTTGAAATTTTCCGAGAATATTCTACTGTTTTTTTTTTTTTGTTGTGAGGTATTGTTTGTATACTATAGACAACTGTCAAAATGCAGTTCTTACTAGTGCTGTGCCTATTACACATTTCTCTTTTATATTTTTTTAAATTTAATAAAGAGACAAGATTTTCAGTAGACATCAGTTTGTGCAAGCGTAAGCATTTCTGAGACTGTGGAATAGTTGATGTCATGTTGTATAGGTTAGGTAGTGTAGGTAACATTGCATTTTTATTATAGCCAGACTGTAGGTGTGGACTGTTCTTTCATGCTGGACTGGGAATGATAGAAAAATATAGAATGTTCTAGCTGCCCTTGCTCCCGGACATGCTGTATAAGTCAGCAAAAGGTATTTGAAAGTTAATGTAGGTATTGTAATTTAGGCGATGGACTGACAATACACACTATAATTTAATATTGCCCTCAGTACTGCCTGCCTGCATGCGTGCTTGTGTGTGTGTGTGTGTGTGTGTGTGTGTGTGTGTGTGTGTGTGTGTGTGTGTGTGTGTGTGTGTATATGTGTGTGTATGTGTATGTGTGTGTGTGTGTGTGTGTGTGTGTGTGTGTGTGTGTGTGTGTGTGTGTGTGTGTGTGTGTGTGTGTGTGTGTGTGTGTGTGTCTAGACTGTAGGTTGATAAAAGCCGAAGAGACCTTGAAATTTTCCCCCGCACGTTCAATTTACGATTCCTATTAGAGCGACTCAAACCAAGCTCAGTTTCAACCAACTTGGATTTCCAAAGATCGAGGAAACAGAATAAATTAATTCGTTAAACTGAGGAAGGTAAATTTTCGATGTACATAATACGATTACTGGAGGCGGCTGGTATCAACCGTTGATTGTGTTTTAAGCGCGCGAGTCTTCGCTACGAGTAAATACGCAATTTAGCCTCGGAAACATAGAACTTCTTGGAAATCAATTTCACTTGATGCTGGGCTGGGAATGATGGACAAATAAAGAATGTTTTAGTTGCTTTCTTTCTTAATTCTTTATTGTACATACAGAGATTCTTAAACTAAAAAAAAAACATACATTTATAGGTATAATAATCTTAGGTCCTTCATACGGAAATATATCTCTATGTTTGAAAGAAATGTTTAAATCAACTTAAATTGATCACGCTAAATAAATAATGTAAAAATCTGTCATCCGACCAATGCTCGGGAAGAAAAGCAGCTGGTACATTCTATCTTTTTATCCCAGGACAGCATGGAAGAGTTTATTCACCAAATACACAATTTACCTTGTGCACCAATTCCCGGCTAACTGGGGGGACGTGCCACGGCACGAGCCAAGTAAAACGTCTATCTTGCGATTATTCCGTAATCTACTGCTTTCGAAGGAAAATAGCGGAGAAAATGTGATTTATAATGGAAAACAACGGTGAAAATGTCATGTCTTCTAATGGTAAAGTAAAGTGAGTAGAGCAATCAGCATTTAAATAAGTTTTTGCACTAAGGCTCGTATTTATAAAACGATCTCAAGATTGAGAGCAATATTGAGTGCGGATTTGACAGATAATTTTGTACTGGAATTACATTTCTGATACGAACTCAAACTCGCTGTCACTCTTGAGAGCTGATTATAAATACGGGCCTGAGTGTCAGTCCACAGTTCGCACACCGTGATGCGACGTGACGTAGCGTGAAGATGCGTGCACGAAGTGAAATCTTTTCGCGTAGTAAATAAAGTTCTATATTGTATCACGCTCTTGAAAAGTGCCCTGATCGCTTCCCGGTGTGAGTTGACCTTAGTCTAGGCTAGTAGCAATCGAGCCAGAGTCAACTATGGACAAAAGTTCCCAGAAACGTTGAAGGTCACTTCACTATTCCCTCGGTTTACAACTACGGAATACTTTGTTCAAAAATCTAAAATTAAACCAACTTGACTTAGGAAACTTCCAAGAATTACTTACTTGCTCAAATTTAATAGAGATCGTCGAAATTTACCAATTATATAAAGCTTTTGAACAAAATCGCTCTGCACAGGCAAACCCAACCTAAACATTATGTATGAGTGATCTAACGTCTATAAGGAACAATAGGGCTGGCGTGTACTAATCGTACAAAAGCCCTCTAAAATCGTTGAAAAAAAAAAAAAAAAACTACGGAATACAGGAAGCAATTTGTCAAACCAATTTCTTGTTAAATTGGAACATGAACATGCTAAGTCGAAACCTCTGACGATTATTTCGTACCTAATGTAGGTACCTATTAGTATTATACTAGTTGAATTATTCATATTAGTACAGTGCAATTGAAACATAAAGGGTGAAAATAAGTATTTGAATTTGGAATTATTCGAAATTCAATTTGAATTTTGAATTGAAACACGTATCCAACAAATATAGTTTACGTAGGTGTAAACATAGGTAGGTTTATATATTCAAAGCCCAACAAAGCCTTTGTTCGGCCTGCAAACAAATCAATCAACTGATCGCTGGATTTTGCGTTCGAGATCATAAATTGAGCAAACACAATTTAGACTGTTCCCCAATTCACAGCTTACTGGAAGAAACATCTCGTTTGAAACAGTTATTAAGTACGAGTAGGTATTAAAATGTAAAAACAATAGCTGGCCATATTTTGGCTGTAATTCTACCCATGAAACTGAACAACTTTCCCAAAAAAAGGTCGAAATTGACCCTCCCGTACAATGGTGTCAGCGACTTGAGTCATTTTGTATGGGAGGCTCAATTTTTTTTTTTCGTATTTCGACCTATGTTTCTTATGGAAAGTTCTTCAGTTTCAAAGGTAGGTTCACACCCTATAATTTGGCCAGCTATTTTTTTTACTCCCGGTTTATCATCAATTATTCATCACATCACACCTCTTTAGGCAAAATTTTATTTATTATATTTTTTTTAAGGAAAAATCTAGTATAGAACTGAGTACACAGTACTTCCTATGATAATAAACAAAATATGAATCTAAGGCTCGTATTTATAAAGCCATCTCAAGATTGAGAGCAATATTGAGTGCGGATTTGACAGGTAATTTTGTACTGAAATGACATTTCGGATACGAACTCAAACTCGCTGTCACTCTTGAGAGCTGATCATAAATACGGGCCTTTGTTTGTTCTTTTGATACGTGCTGCGAACTTTAACATAGGCGTATACCAACTTCACTGTTAACTTTTAATTAAAATAGAACAACATCAAAACAAGTATGAATTGATGAATCATGTTCAAGTTTCAGAAATAATAAAACTAAAACAAAAGCGTATTAGAATAACAAATTAGTAGACGAAATTTCAGCTTGTTTCCAATTTATGGGTAGGCAAAAACTAAATGAAGGAAAAGTGATCGTAATCAAAACTGATTCAGTATTAATTTATTCATTGTTCTAATTTCACTGTCTAAATCAAAACACACACATACATTCTATTCAAACCGGGGATAACGCGATACGCGCACATTTCAAGCGTGTGATGTGATAGAACTTTATCTACTATGAAAAAAAAGAACTCGAAAATTTATTCCATATTACGGCGGCACCGCACTGCGCCGTATACATTACATTCGTCGTGGCAATGAGACGGGTTCCGTCGCGTCGCTCCCTGGTGTGAAACTGACCCATACTTCTTTTGGAACTATTCACAAAATACGATAGCATCTATTTTGAGAAAAATAAAATCTATTTAAGTCTATATAGGTGAAGCGTGAAGCTCAACACGCGATTCAAGGAAACAATACATTATTTTCGTCTCACGGCGGGCTTACAACGCGTAAAGGTTTACTACGTGGTGAATGTCACAACTAATAATGTCCCCCACATTAGGGGACGCGAGGGGACTCCCCGGGACCTCTCAGCTTTCAATACTTATAGTTACAGTCGCGGCGTACGCACTGGAGGTTACTATACAATATTTTTGGAGTTAATATGAATCAGATTTTAAGATAAGATTAGATGAGGATATACTTTTTTGCACAGAAAAAACAAAGGATAGAAGAAAGTAATGAAAATAGCACTACAAATAGGCGGCCTTATTGCTAAGCAGTAATTTCTTCCAGGAAACCTTAGAGCACAATAACAAGTGATGTGATGTGACATATATTTCAGGCAATACAGATTTTTGGTGGTTGTCAGATATAATAAACCTTTTTGTAAAGAAGTTAAAAGATTCTACTTTTTGATTAGCTTTAATTTAATGATAATTTTCATTTTGAGTATTTTGTTTGATCTTACTGAACTAAACTGAGCTTACTTAAGAACTTATGTTCTGCATTTTAGAAATACCTACGTAATCTTAATTTGTTTACGCATCTGCTTATGATGACTTTTAATCATTAATCAATTAGGAAAATTAAGCTTCCGTCAAATTATATTAGATAAAGACTAAAGAGGCACCCACTGATCTACGTATTTTTTTCACGAAATTGTATAGAAAACTGTCTACAACGACTTTAACGGTAGGGGAATATAACCGGAAGGGATATATTGTAACGACAGAGTGAAAATAGTGATTCTGGCAACCATGTCCGCCATTTGCAATAGTTTTATGGTTATAAAATGCACCCGCCATTTCTATTCCTTTTTTAACATTACGTAAGAGTCTGGGTTTGTACAGGGTGAAATAAAATAAGCGTATTTCCTGTCCTGAGTAAGTAAGGACAACTATTATTGCGCACAATAATAACAGAAAAGCAATTATACGAGACAAGGCAAGTTAAATAATTCCTTGTTTTGAAGCGCACGTTTTTGTTGATAATATATTGTTATACAAACAAAAACCAGTGTAAAAATTTAGTCAGCAGAGTTTAATGAGCCCTTCGAACCTACTTAGCATATACGGGGTGTAAGGGACAGCGTCTCGCAAACTTAAAGGGGTTGCTCAGTCAACGAAACTGAACAACAGCCACCAGGTTTTATTTTCAGGAAATGAAAAAAAAAATAGCTTTTTCATACAAAATTACCACCTCAGACAATTTGTATGGAAAAGTATTTTTTTTTTTCGTTTCCTGAAAATCGTGGTGACAGTTGTTCAGTATCGTTGTCTGAGCAACCCCTATCAGTTTGCGGGACGCTGTCCCTTACACCCCGTATACAACAGAAGACGAAGAATCTCTACAGAAAAAAAAAACTTCCATGAGCATTCAGGTTAATGAGGTCATTCATTAAAAGCACTTTCTCTTACACCCTGTAGAATAAAAAATAATGTGAAGGGCAGAGGGAAAATAGTAGATTTTATTACGTGGGAGTAAAATAATATTTTTAAGGCGAGGGCGTTTTTTTGAATCCAGAGCGAAGTGAGGGATTCTAGAGTAGAATCCCGAGCGTAGCGAGGGATTCTAAAGTAGAATCCTGAACGTAGCGAGGGATTCAAAGTACGTCGCCCGAGCCAAAAATATTTTTGCTCCCGAGTGATACACTCTACTTTTCATCCCCCTCTATGAGAAAAAAAGGCGCCTAACTAACACTTGTAAATTTAAATATAATAGAATAAGAATGTTATAGGTAATTTCACTGCTAGAAGACCTCATTTTGAATATTTAATAATTCGTAAAAAGAGTCGAAAACACGGGCTCCCTAAAAGCTCTATAAAACCCTGCTGCCCACTCGTGCCGTAGTTCGTGCATTTTCATTTTTTTTTTATCAGCCGTCGCGCAGTCTAACCAGCCAGTGTACCATTATTTGAATTCGACATCTAACTATTTTGTTTTCACTCCGCGTCAGTCATGCCAAATCAAGAAAAAAGAAAAAGAGGTTCCAAATTCAAAAAGTGCGATTAAAAGTTCTTTTAATCGCACTTATTTTCATAAAGAGGATTAAAATCTCATTTTTACCCTGCTGGGACAGTCTCTAGCAAAGAGTAGAGTAATAGTACCTATGTCGCTTAGAAGCATCAACTTTAGGCGCACTTATATGCGATTAAAGTCGTCGTTTTCGAATAGATGGGATGAAAACAAAATTTGTAACACAATAGGGCGTAGAACCCTGCCTCAATTACCGCATAAACAGCAGGGCTAAGAGGGTTCTAGTTACAGGGTATTATTTAGCACCCTAACGCATTACAGCTGCCCTACGGCACACTAAGGCTCGTATTTATAAAGCGATCTCAAGATTGAGAGTAATATTAAGTATGGATTTGACAGGTCGTTTTGTACTGAAATGACATTTCTGATACGAACTCAAACTCGCTGTCACTCTTGAGAGCTGATTATAAATACGGGCCTACATATACCTAAGGTACAGGGTTGTACATTACTACTGAATTTGCGGAAATGAATACTGACTAACTGTAGAAGTTAAGGTTAAGAGCGTGTCGGGTCGGTGTGCTTGGTCCAACACATCAATAGGTATTATAATAAACATTCCTAGTGATACAACTCCGTTGAAAATTAAAATTCCTCTCATTCTTCCATGCTGGACTTGGAGTGATAGAATCTACCTGCTGGACTGGGCTTGGAGTGATAGAAAAACATAGAATGTGCCAGCTGCATCTCCTCCCGGGCATGCTGTAAAAACCAGCTAAGGGATTAGTTAGAGGGTTTTAATGTATTGCAATTTAGGCGATGGCTGACAACCTGTCACTACTTATAGCAATACATATGACCATCTGAAATAACCCTCAAAACTTGTCAGAAGTGGCGGATTGACCTTTCGGTCGTTTTCGCTCTGCCTACCCCATTAGGGATAAAGGCGTGATTTTATGTATGTATGTATGTATGAAAATTAAAATTTAAAGGGCATTTCTAGGTACCTAGTCCAAATAAAATCGTTTGTAGGCACATTCGTGCGAAGATATGAAAAATGATAAGTACTACAGGCGCAGACAGAGGTACTTAGTGGTAATGTCCCCCGGCGGAAACCGGGAAACTTACTTTTCGGTACACATTTCTAACATGTTACGACTTGTCCCAATTTTTAGGAACATGTCTGCAAATAGTGCCGACTGGTAAAAAACGGGACCGCACTATTGACGGAACGGTACATCGGATGTATTCGCAACTTTGCTTACCGCTACATATTTCTAACATGTTACGACTTGTCCCAATTTTTAGGAATATGTCTACAAATAGTGCTGACTGGGATAATACATAAAAAAAAATAAAGTAGACAAAAATAAAATACCAGACTTCTTTTAGTTAGGGCATATCGATAGAACATCATAATACTTATTATAGGGTATAGTGAAAGAGTTATTTGAGAATTTGAAGCCATAACTTACAGCAATACACACTTAATTTAAAATAACCTTACTAAAAACAGTACAGAATAATTATTATTTATTTTTCCATAATTAATTTTTCTTGTGATAAAGCTGCTAGTAGCGAAATTAATAACGTATTAATTTCCTCAAACAACAAGAGAAAGCACGCGTACCGAAAACAAAACAATAATGTCGATTGCTGTACGACAAAGCTATAAATGAAAGTGGCGGAAAAAGAAACTACATATATATATATATATATATACAGACTAACATGTCTGCATCCCTAATGGGTTAGGCAGACCATCAATGACCCAAACAAAGGTCGTTCCGCCACGTCTGACAAGTTTTGAGTTTTCTTTAAGATAGATCTGTATATTGCTGTAAGGACAGGTTGTCAGCCCCTCGCCTAAATTACAATATACGAATCCCTTAGCTGGTTTTTAAAGCAGCTGGCCTCAGCTGGCACATTCTATGTTTTCCTGTCGCTCCCAGTCCAGCATGGAAGTAAAAGGAACTAACGGGGTGGTCAATGCCATTTTTGACAGCTCTATATACACTACTGCGTCCCCATTTACGTTCATTAATATCCGTGTCGTACTCTAAGTAGGGGCAATATCAGCGTCTATATGTGCCTATAAGCTCGCCTATAATTCTAATGGATGGCCTAATAAATCACTGTGTTCTATACACGCTACAGCTATACCCGGGTACATTTTCAATAATGTAAACGGACTTGCCCCGCGGGCGGACGATACGCCGCAGAGTTCTTCCTCTTACCCGCGGCAAAACCGCCAACTCATGTTATTTTAATAATTCCATGCAAAAAATGATATTCCAGCTACTAAAATCTGTCTGTACCTACTCTCTAGCTCTCTACTGACTAAGAATGAGCTGACACAATACACGGTTCGAACTTTTTCGGATGTGGTGTATTACGAGTTCGTTGACCCTCTGCCTACCCCGTGAAGGATACAGGTGATATGTATGTAAATGGTTTTACCCCGCGGGTCGCAGATAATGATAAGCCGCAGTTTTTCCTCTTGCCTGGGGCAAGACATCAACTCAAGTATTCAAGTTATGTTCTTTTAATACTTACTATTACTAGCCAGAGGCAATTGCGGTAAGTTCTTTTTTCCCAAACGACTCTTTCTGATTTGGGACTTATATTTTGATTCTTAGTTTAAACGATATAAGGGTTATGTTCTTATTTATTCTCGGGGATAATTTTTCGGGGAATCGGGACATGTATTTTGATTCTTAGTAACGTCGTCAAAGGGTTCCGTAGATAAGCCGGGGGTGAGCGACTACTTATAACGGATTAACCCTTCTTACACGTGTATCTACTACACTGTACTTAATAATATTGTGATTTATTAAAACTGTTCTGAAACTGAAAGAATAAAGAGCATTCTTAGAAATAACACGTAAGTGTGTTCATTTACGGCCATATAAAGCTTTTTGTGAAGAGAATAACATAATAAAAACGTTTTGTATTAAAGAAATCAGAGAGCGAGGGCTTACTTGAGACGAGAGCTTTTCATTAACCGACTTCGAGAAAGGGGGAAATTATCCTTTTGCCGTTGTATTGCTTTTGATATGTGTACATTGAAAACTGACAAATACTTCTCTCATGGGTAAACTTTCAAGGCCAGTTAAGAGAACCCTGGTTTCATTCATTGTATTGCATTGCAATTTTGTTGGCCTGAATTGATTTTGTAAACCCGAAGTAAACTACCAATTGTGGTAGCCCAAAAAAAAAAAAAACGTCTGGTTACAGTGCTTTCATAGTGCCTTAGATCAAAACTATCATTTATTAGGTTTTCCTAACAAAAAAAAAAAAATCTCAACTTACAATATAGAAAATCACTAGCAATTCCTAATACCTGCAGATACTCTAAAATCATGAAGCTGGTTTCAGAACTTTTCAAAATATTTATTCAATCTGTTTAAAAAAAATAATGAGAGGAATGACAGTCACAAACACGGTGCTCAGACTTAATTACATCTACATTAAACTGAAGGGCACAATTAATTTCGAGACTCGCCAGCTCTCATTACTTGGAGGCTTTGCGAACCCCCAGGGCGCGTTCAGACGATCCGCGTTCGACACGTGTCGCCCCGCGCGTGTCAACCGCGATCTTCCCGTCCTTAAATACATACACACATAAAGTCACGCTTTTATTTCTTAAAGGGTAGACAGATCGTAAAACGACACAAGCAAGAGAGATATTAATAAGTGTCAATTTATACGGGGTGTATTGGCCAGCAAATTGATAGGGGTTGCTCTGCTCATACTCAGTAATTAGAACTTAAAAACTTTCACTAAGAAATAGTGTCGGGAAATGAAAAATATATTGGCTTCCCCATACAAATCGTCTGATCGAGGTGGTCATTTTGTATGGGCAAGTCAATCTAATCTAAAGTACCTACACATTCGAAGCGGTTTAAACGCGGAGAGGGCACAGCTCGTCTGAACAAGCCCTCATAATAGCACAGTTGGATGCCTTCCAAACCGTCTGACTGCTAAGAAAGCTAGATTTTCAGTAGTTATTATCGTCTGTACAAAGAACTTATAGACTTCATAAGGGAAAACAATGGGTATTGTTACGCTAGTACCTGACCTTATACCATTAGTTGTCAGAATTTTACTCACTCTACTATTGAAATGTTAGCTTATATATGTGGGATTGGATCTTTTTGGTGAATGATCTATTTATGAACGATGATGTATGATAGTTTTTAGACGAAGATGTGAGAAAGAGACGATGATAGAGTTACGTTATATGAGTGTGAAAGAGTAAGCGAATCAGCATGGCTGGATTAGTTTTGGATGGAGCTGGCAAAGGCGACGGATGTAATATTTTGTGAAGATTTTGTAGAAGCTGAATAAAGAAGTTAATTTTAAGTTAAAGACGTATTTTCTTGCATCCGTGCCGGCCCCCCATCCTATATTTGGGGGCTCGTGCCGTGATAAAAGAAACCCAGGGAAAAAAACGAAGAAAAAATACGAAGAACAGAAAAAAAGACGATCAGAGAAACAAAGAAGAATCGAGCTGGTGACCAGGCAAGTCTGTACCAGTCTGTACGGTCACAGCTATCCCGAAGAGTTACAAAGAAGACGAAAAACAGTATTGCAAGACGTACGAAGACGATATAAATAAATAAACTACGACGATGAAGCAATCAAGGACATTTACAATACTTTCGTATTTAGAGGAGCCGATCGAATTCAGCGGATACGAGGACACGATATCTTCTAAAGAGTGGGCCGAGGAGTTCGAGCGAGAAGCTGAGTTGTACGGATGGCCGGAAGACATAAAATTGTTTGTGGCGAAGAAAAGTATCATCGGCCTAGCGGAATTATGGCTCAGAAGTGAAGAAGAGAAGACTTATAGCACATTCGCAGAATTGCTGAGTGATATTCAGAGCGAGAAATTCCCTGCTGATTATGATGAGATCCAAGACATCCATGATTCGGGTGACAGCATCAGTCACAGCTCAGACAACAAGGCGGAGAAGATGGCCGACGGGAACGAAGCGACTTGCGCGGTCATGTGCGCAGAAGAGCGCGGCGCTGAAGTGTTCAGCCCAGAGCAACTTTGCGCATCCACGTCATCCGAAGAGAGCAACGAAGCGATCTGCGCAGAACAACTTTGCGCAGAGGAAAAAGAAAAGTCAGAGCAGCAAGAAGGTACAATTTTGGAACTAAGCGAGATTCCTAGCCAAAACTGCCAAAGAGAAAAAGAAAATTTGACGGCAAATGTCGAAACGTATCAGACGTCACTACTGCATGTCACAACATTGCAAACAAAGAAAATTCAAGCCGCAAATTATGCCGAAAATAATGATAATTTTGAGAAAAATCCCATCGTCAAAGAGAAATGCGATACAGAAAGTGCGGGACATTGTGTGGAAAGGCCCGTTATTAAGAAGAAAGAAAGAATGTCAAGCGGTTTCACTGCAACCCCAACGACCGTATTCACGATGATCGCAGCAAAAGTCAGCCAGAAAGCAGAAGGAAAGATATACAACCAGAAAGGCAACGAAAAGCAAACCGTGAAGAATATTGACGACAACTATAAGCCTATTTTAGTACAGATTGTGATACAGAAATTTTGCGAAGTCGTTTGGCCTGAAGAAGTGGTACTATTTAAAAGAGTTCGCAAGAAATCACCAAAAGGGCAAGAGATAAATTCTATAAAGACGGAATATCTGCCATTCGACAGAGGCAAGAGTTGTTTTGTAGTTGTTTATTTGATTTTTGAAGTATTTAAGAAGTTATGTTTATTTGAAGTGTTTAAAGAGTTATGTTTTGTTAAGTTGAAATATTTAAGTTTGATTTGTTATTTTAAGTTGTATTATAGTAAGAGGTTTGTAACGTGTAAGTGTAAGACGTGTAAGTGTGTGATTGGATGACCATGTCTAAGATGATGAGTGTAGATGACGTAGAGCAGAGGAAGGCCGAGTGTGGTGTGTGGTGCATGTCTGAGGGCAGACATGGTGCAGGAAGGCCGAATGTGGGATTGGATCTTTTTGGTGAATGATCTATTTATGAACGATGACGTATGATAGTTTTTAGACGAAGATGTGAGAAAGAGACGATGATAGAGTTACGTTATATGAGTGTGAAGGAGTAAGCGAATCAGCATGGCTGGATTAGTTTTGGATGGAGCTGGCAAAGGCGACGGATGTAATATTTTGTGAAGATTTTGTAGAAGCTGAATAAAGAAGTTAATTTTAAGTTAAAGACGTATTTTCTTGCATCCGTGCCGGCCCCCCATCCTATATATATTTTGTAGGTATGTAGATAATTTTTAAACAATACAATGTTTTTTGCAATTTGTAAGTATTAATTTTGTTGGTGTAAATACTTGGTGTAAGTAGTACCAACTTATTTGGTGACTACCTATCAAAGATACTGACAAGCTGAGAATAGCATCAAATTTTTACAATTTTTTTCCACTAATGCTCCTTGAAGAAGACGTTCCATTCCTTCAGTAGAATCACGTTTAATTACAACATTTTAATTAACACCCTGCATTTCCAGTTTTATAATTAAATTCACACAAAGGTAGATTATTAGCCGGGTACAGAAATGACAATGAAAAAGGTATTCTGCTTAATAACGCACCAACTTCACTTCATTTCCCTGGACTAGGAATTCATTAGGCACTATTTCAGGGGAATCCCGCTAAAACAGAGGGCCGGTGTAGGTAATTAAACTTATCCTGAATACATTTTCACTTGAATGCAGCGAAATGAGAATTGAAAATGGAAATATTTTTAAAGCAATTCGGCGCGCGTAGATTTGTTTCAGCGAAATTACTTAATAATGCTCGGTGGGTGGTTTTGGGACGGCGGTCCCGGATAGGAAAGTTCACGAAGGGTCTGAAATGTCCTTTCGACTAAGAAAAAATATAGACAGTGCATATTTTTTTGAAAATTTGATGCAGGTGTTTATTTCTGTTGGCTAAGAATCCCACAAACCTGAAACATTATCAAATACCTATAAGAATAGTTTCAATGTTTGAAACATGAATATAAAACAGTTCGTTTTCAGTTGAAGACCGACACGTTTTGTAATTGACAGGGTTGTCACCCGTTCAGTTCTACGGGTCCAGGGAAATCGAGGCCAATCTGTTTAATGGGTGAATGTGACAGTGACAGCCAATGATGGGACCCGACCCATGCGAGATCGAATGAACAGCGGCGCCTGTAATGTATGAGATAACACGACGTGTAGGCAAACGCAGATACTACTAATTAAAACCCATACTAACACTCTTAATCGTAAAGTAGCTCTTTTATATTTTGTATGTTACCGTTTCGCACCTAAGCAGCTGGACCAATATTATATAGGCAGGTATTTTGGTCATTTTGCTAGTGCACGCGAGAGGAAAGACATGAGGTGATGTTATTCCCACTTTGAATTAGACGAGTATCATTCCTACAAGTTCAAATATATTATCGAAAGGACCCAGAACACAAACTCGGGACTACGAGTAGGTAACTCTCTGTCCAAACCTAGCTTAACTCAGCGGTTTTCTGTACACATTTTTGGCGAACCCTCGCTTAATACACAACATAGTTTATCACCATAAATCACCGTGTTTCGGAGTTGCAAATGGGGATTCCGAGTAATGTGAGAGATAATTATCACTTTGAACTTCAATTAGTAACAAAGTACGTACTGCCATTAGAGTAAGTTAGGGAGATGTGCTACACGCGCTTGCTTGGAGCGAGTTGTGCGCAAACTTGAAACGGCGAAGACAACTTCCAAGTGGGTGTGGGTGTGAAAATTAGATGAAGCAATATGGTGCATTTAGTTTGCGGTTTGGTACATACAAGCTTTCATATCTACTTCTCAGTCGTTACTTCATTACTGAAGTTCGTGTCTGCATGGCGTCTTTTTCTAGCTGTTGGGGGCATGGCAAATAGGAAGAGGTGCGGCGCCGGTGCGTCGTTTTTGTATAGAAACTTCATATCAAGCTGCGCTGCGCAGACGTAAATTATATACAAAATTGACAGACTCGTATGCTCTTTAATTTGATCTGACCAACGTGTCGGCTTTCATAATTTACATTAAATTGCAAAATTGAAATATATTTCTATCCTTTAACCGTATAGATAAATTTAAAATAAGTACACTCTATTTTCGGCCATATTAAAAATTATTGACTAATAATCTGCGCTACATTTGGTAGCCAATACAGGAAAATATGAAATGAATGGTGTATAAAACTTTTCTAAAGCTAGGCATTTTTACAAAGGGTTCTGCTTACAAGACAGCCCTCTTTCTACAAGATTTCCACACAAACTGCTTGTTAAAGTCCGACAAAGTTGTTGTTTTGTTATGCTAAACCGGCTGAAAAGACGCTTGGAATTGTGAAACGAATAATGGGCGCCAGAATTGGCAGGACTCACTTCTAAGAAAAAGTTATTTTCGGTTCTTGGACACAAAACAATATATTGTTTACCTAGTGGGTAAAACTGAGTT
The DNA here is from genome assembly GCA_029255725.1 of Scrobipalpa atriplicella. Lineage (NCBI taxonomy): Eukaryota > Metazoa > Arthropoda > Insecta > Lepidoptera > Gelechiidae > Scrobipalpa > Scrobipalpa atriplicella. Next base: position 7,323 of record JARACY010002913.1, on the reverse strand, counting down.
GTACTTATGGGTAAAAATATTGAATATACGGTTTTAATTGTATGTTTGTCATAGATAATCTCAAACCCTAAGAAAAGTTTTTCAGTTTCACAAGATTGAACACAACCCTATTTTACTTCATTAAAATAATAGTATTTACATTTCTATGCTTCCCTAAGTGTAATTCGCAGCTAATACTTTTTCATGTTCGCAAACAATACTCGTTTAAGCGATGAATATTAAATAAACACAAATCATAAATTGAAACCACCCCGAGTTTAAAAACGCCCGAGGGTGGATCAAGGAACAGTACATTAACGTGAAACGTAGCAATTACTGATCCCAATTCCAAACTTTGTTTTACAGAAAGGAATTAATATTCATTAAAAAATCTTTCTCGGCATCGTTCTCTGGAACTTTGTAATCAGCTCGTGTTAGAAGAGGGGAGGGGGGAAGGAAGGGGAGTATTGTCAGCGCATTTGAGAAAGTTCACTGACGCAGTGAATGGATTTTACCTCCTATTCCAATTTTGGGATCGCGAAAAAGTGATTTTTGTAGCAGGCAGGCCATAATTTAGGGTGAGTTGAGTGACCGGATTTGAATAGAAGCAGTGGAAAGCGGTATTTGTTGAATGAAATCATACAACTGCTTTTAAGTTATTCCAACGAAGTTTTTTTTGTTTTCCCTTGAGTATTAAAAGCAGCAGATATAGTGACGAATTGGTTTAGGGTGAAAGTACCGAGTAAAAACCATGGTAAAACATATTTCCAAGCTGGGGCTGCGTATGTATAGGGTGTTAATTTAACCTCCCCATTTGACACGAGAAAAGAGAGTTAATAAATTTAAGTTCAGATTTAGTTAGGTCGTGTTTGGACTTAATTGCTCTCAAATGGTTAATTCGAATTCGAATTGTACTCGTAGAGTAACTTGTAGTTTTACAGAACAGGCCTTCTCATGTTTATTCCACCATAATATCGAGTTGTACTCTTGTTGTTGCAATTAGGGTCAATCGTGAGGATGGTACAATTTCCACAGGTCACGCGGGTCAATACGAGAAAAGTTCGCTCTAATTTCTGTTTAATCTAGTTTCCCTTAGACAGGTAAGTAAGTTGATATTGATTCTTTGTTTACACACTTCTAAAGAAATAGATAATCCTCATAATCAAAATAACGTTCTTCTAACATAAAAAAAAATACTTTCCCATGCGCGAATCAGCTGTTTTATGTAAGTCAGCTGTTGTTTATTTTTTAATTTCTAATTTTAATGTCGAACATTCAGCACAACCACTGAGCCAGTCAGTCAGTAATATAATTGCTTTTTTCACAACGCAGAATACAATCACACAATTTTATCCAACTTCGTCACATTTTAAAATGCAAACATTATTGTAACTTTTTAAAACACCGTTGCGTCCCACGACACGACGGAAAACTAAAAATAGAATAGAAATAAAAATGCGAACAGTGACACAAAGCATAGTTGTTTGAATGTATCCATTCCAGGTGTTCCAATTTAACAGACAATAAAAGTGCTGGTCTGTTGTTTCAGATGAGATGTGGTATCACATTGTCTGCCATGCCATGGAACCGCCGCCATGCTATTTTAACGGCAACAATGGGGTCTTATCTCACCCGGTTTGTAATGCCTGATTATTACACTCAGTATTTTTTTGCGTGAGATTTTTTTTATTGTTTTATGGGTAAAAAAATATCACAATGCTATCCGGGAGCCACATGCTAGAGCTAAATAAAAAGTGAATTTATCCCACTCGTAATAAAAAAAAAATAAAATTAGAATTGACCTTTTAATCTCACCCCCACACGCAGACTTCTAACCTGAAATCGGACCTAAAATCTGAGTGCCCTCTCTAAAGTAGATCAATATAATTGACCCACTTTCACATAAAATCGTCTACAACTTTAAAAAGAGAAAAATATTTAAAGTACCTACAGATTTAATACCTAGACCTAAATGATACTTAAACTGCCTGGAAATGTCGAGGTCTAAGCCTCCGTTTAACAAAAAACAAGTAAGCCGTTCAGTTTTCAATATGCCTGGTATTCATTTGGATAAGACTATCTTGCCCGTATGGTCCCGGGTTAGAATAGCATCACCCCATAACTTCCTGTGGGTATCGTAAAAGGCGACTTAAGGATAAATCCAGGGAATGGGCAGCAGCGTTCCCTGTGAAAAGAAAACTTCTACTGCGCTCACCAACCCGCCTGCCAAGCGTGGTGAGTATGACATATACCTACCCCCAATTCTGGGGAGGCCGATGTCCAGCAGTGGACTGTTGTGGCTGATGATGATGAATACTATTTATCTCTTACCTTATCATTTGGTATAACATCCAAGTTTTCTAATCTTAAGTTGTTTTTAATAATTCCATGTTCCTAAGTAATTCAAAGAAACATAAGAATAAAGATATCGTAATACCTAATTACGTAATAAAATTATCTTTGCTTTATAAATATTAGACGAATAAAATTGAAAAGATTTATTCCGCTTGAGATAATTTACGTTTTGATATTGCTGCCTAATTTGTTTTTTCTGGTAACTAATATTAACAAGCATATGAAAAAACAGACTATTTAAACATATTTTCCATGAGTGCTCACACAATTTAAGGCCTCAAATATTCTTTGTGTTTTTTGCATTGTTGTGCAGAGTAAACTGCACAGTTCAAATGCAGGCGTGAAATCTTTATTTTTCTAGTTAGTTCCAGATCGAAACGTGCAAAATGCCGGCTGGTCAGAGAAATGCGATTTCGTCGCGCCTCACAAAAAAGAAAAAACGAAAAACAAGGGATCCAGCCAGCTCATAAAAGTTGTAGCGCGCGCGCCACAGCTCGCCACTGGGAAATGTCGAAAAAATTTAAGGCCTTCCCTAGTACCCTACTGTTTCAACTACTGATTCAAATGGGATTTTTATGGGCTCTCCATTTCGATATAGACCGTAATAGATTGTTGAAGCTTTGCCTAAAGTTGTAGACATGGCTTTAGAGATTTATTTACCCGGAACTCTGACGCTAACTAATTATGAAAGTTGCGAACTTAATTATGTTTAGACACCGGCCCCATTATGAAATTTCCGTGCCTCGCTTAAAAACTGGGCTAAATTTGTTGATTCAAGTTGCTTCTGGGTTGTAATGTTCCACGAAAGAGCTAACATATTGTTTTGTGAAGTAAGAAAGGTAAAATCATCTTTGCCTGCAAAAAAAGCAGCCGAAGCACACACAGTTACACAGTGTTCTTATTTTAAACTAGATTTCTGAGTTTTACTGAGTTTTCCCGTAGGAATCAGGCATTTTCCCGGGGTAAAAAGTAACCTATATGTAAATCCAGGGTGTCAGCTACTTTCATACCAAATTTTATTAAAATCGCTCCAGCCGTTTGGACGTGAATAGGTAACAAACATCCATCCATCCAAACTGACCGTTTTTAATATTAGTAGGATAAGCTAAGCAATAACCGACGAGTTTTTATCCTTGAAGTTACCGGGGGCGTTTCCTAGATGGCGTTATATGCTGTTAAACCATCCAATTGCGAATAAATAGGCAATTAGCTGTAGAATAAGGTGCCCTTTGCAATTAATACGCCCTTTATCTTTCTGAGGAAACATGACCGAGGGATTAGAAGGCTTTTTTTTTCTTCTCGCTCGATAATCTTTGAGTGTTTCTGTCGACGGTGAAGGCAGCCATTTTGTGAGGTCAAGAGTGGGGTAGTCGTAATTAATGGTACTTAGCATTTAAGACGTGGAGGACGAAATGGATATCTATTTACGTTCAATGTCGTGGGATTTATATTTTGTGGAGCCCAAAATGTATTTTATCATATTTTTTTATCGAGTGGGTTTTCAAGTCGACCAACGACCCGATGAACCCTGCTGTCAGAGTTTTAAAACCGCCTAATAGCACAGGTTAATACCTGTGGACCTAATGGTCTCTGTGAGTAACAATCACTATCAAAGACAATGTCCGGGACCGACGGTTCGATGAGTTCTCCGAAGCACGAAATCCTTTTTCTTTCAGACAATCAGGTGATACCTACAGCCTGCATTCTCCTAACCAAAATGGGAATAATCTCACGAAAGTTGTTGCTATTGTTGCACGAATGTGAAAAATTGAGAAATATATAACTTTTGTGTTTCCCCAGATCTAGACCACGGACGCAGTTATAATTTATAGTAATTAATAATATAAAAAGTAAATATTGAGCAAAAAGAGAACGAATTAAATATCAAATAAGTAAGTTAATAAACCTAAAATCATAAATATCTAAGTTGGATTTGTGGTAATAGTGGGAAAAGTCAATACTCTATCCACATTATTGTTGAGGGATGCTAAAAGTTCTCTGTTTCATTTCACTTTTTATTAAATCCTGCTAAACTAGTAGAATTAACACCAGCTAAACTAGATTATCCTTGAAAATGTGAAAAGTCTGTTTAAAATCACGCTGAGCTAGAATCTATTTAATGCTCCCGATGCATATAAAATTTTATGAAAATGGCCGATGATAGGGGTCCGTAGAGTTCATAATCGCCTAACGGATTATACCAGTTTAAACCAGTAATCGAGAGTTATCCCAGCCGAGCACGTCGCGAGATTAATAATGGCGCCATAAACTCCATTACCTACTCACTAATTAAGTCAAATGGGTAAAATTTACCTAAAGCGTTTGCGCAAATAATTAATTTTCGCATTTTCAACAGAACTGACTTCTGGCCTTTTTTAGTGAAGGCGAACCTCGGCGTAGAAGACAGAGCTAATTACCTAAGAATGTTATTAGTAATTACGCTTCATCTGCCTTCGTCGGTTTGTTTTTTTCTATATGAAATTTAAAAAAATACATGAAGCTCACTCATTTTCTTCAATAATTTTCTTCGACGCAAAAGTACCTGCAACAAAAAAGGAAATTCATTATTTGATGTCACTTTAATAAATAAATCGGCTACAAACGCGTACCTAGAACTATAATTTACGCTGTCATGGAAATTAGTGCCTTTGTTGCACGTCAGCCGAATATTGCCGGTTTAGGGTTGTCAATTATCCCGTGAAACAACATAAATCTCGGGTGTTATCGCATTAGTCAACCCTCGAAACTATTACAAGGTATGCGGTGCGTGCGGCTGGGCAGTGGCAGGCGGCTGCCCGCTGGATTTATGCCCCACTACCTTGCCCAAAAATAATTGGATAGCGACCGAAAAATAAATTGCTGCCACCCCTCCCCGCGCCACACGGAGTAACCCCAACAATTTGTTATTAGGCATCCGAAATTATAAGGAGTACGCTATTCGGGGACTCGCCAAAATAAATGGCATTTTGTGTTTTCAACTTTTGTCGGTGAGGGGAGCCGTTCATTGGGCATATGCCGCAAAAGCCGGCGGAATAAAACAATTTGTTATCTGAATTGCCTGTTTGAGGAATTAAAGAAATGTATTGCTTGTATTTGTGTTTGAGATTGATAGCCCGTAAATGATGAAGGATGACACGGGCTCTGTCCAATGTTTGTACCATATAAGGTCTTTTTAAATTAAGTACAAATATTTTAAGGGTGGATTTCTATCACCAAATTGAACAACTTTTCCCAAGGAACATAGGCCGAAATATGAACATAAAAATTGGCCCACCCATACAAATTGACTCCGGCTGCTGACACCATTTGTATGGGAGGGCCAAATTTATTTTTCATATTTCAACCTATGTTCCTTGGGGAAAGTTGTTCAGTTTGATGATAGAAATCCACCCTTAAAATATTTGTACTTAATTTAAAAAGACCTTATATACAATACAGGGTGTAACTCTACATTCAACTTTCCCAAAGCACAAAAATTATAGCTTAAAGAAGAAAATTTACAAATTGACTGATTGAGATGGTCCTTTTATGAGGAGAAGTAAATATAATTTTCAAGCTAACATTTTTATGCATTAGAAAAGTTGTTTGGTATCATTAGTAAACATGTCGTTTAATGCAAAAAGAAACGCAGTACTTTTTACACCCCGTATATGTTTTTGATAATGATTTCAAATCACAGAGGCAATTACTTTTATAATAATAATATGAAAACCGTGTCCGGTGCATGCGCGTTGGAAATTGATGCAAATGCGTGCGGATTAGCATACAGTAATTCAATGTGTTTAGTTGTACGTTTAGATTTAGACAAGCCGAGTATGGCAATGCATAATGATGGTGCGTGCATCGGCTGATAGCGTTCCGTGTCGGGCCTAATGTATCTAGACACTGTTTGCTTCCTGTATAGTGTAAAAGATATACTACTAAGGTAAGAAACACATTGCAGAACTGTTTGTACTGACTGAGACAATATTTTTGCCAAGTGGAATCTAGAACACCAAATTATTTTTACTCGTCAGCAAAAATCGCAATATTTTTTCTAATTTGCAGATACTCGTACCTAGGTATTATTTAAAAACGTGAAGGGAAAGACCCTCCGAAAGTCTGTGATGATCTAATCGAAGGAAGACTGATAATATTTCGTATCTGAAAAAAAAAGTGCCAAGCGTCCAGTAAGGCGAAGTGGTCGCACGTACGCGGAGGTGGGCATCTGAGGTTCCATCCAATTTATTTGATCGCTGTATTATTTTATACAGTGAAGGGAAAAAAAAACCAGAAAAAAATCTCATACTCTTCGAAACGAAAGTACCAGGCGTCCAGTAAGTCGAAGTGGTCGCACGTACGCGGAGGTGGGCATCTAACGCATCATCCAATTTATTTGATTGCTGTATTATTGACAACATTAAGAAAACAGTGAATGGAACAAAAACCAGAAGAAATTCTCATATTCTTTGAAAAGAAAGTACCAGGCGTCCAGTAAGTCGAAGTGGTCGTACGTACGCGGAGGTGGGCATCTGACATACCATCCAATTTGGATAAAAGCGAACACGTGCCCGCATCAACGCAGCCTCCCCGTTATTCCCGATCCATATTTATTTACGTCGCTCCCAACGGCTGTCTAATTCAATCTGTGCAAAAGCTCCTCTATTCACTATTCCAATAAACGTAACATAATACGTACTAGCTCTGTCAAACTCACGTATTGTATAATCTTTTATTTCGACGGCGCGCCGGACACGGTTTTCATATTATTATTATAAAAGTAATTGCCTCTGTGATTTGAAATCATTATCAAAAACATATACGGGGTGTAAAAAGTACTGCGTTTCTTTTTGCATTAAACGACATGTTTACTAATGATACCAAACAACTTTTCTAATGCATAAAAATGTTAGCTTGAAAATTATATTTACTTCTCCTCATAAAAGGACCATCTCAATCAGTCAATTTGTAAATTTTCTTCTTTAAGCTATAATTTTTGTGCTTTGGGAA
>JARACY010002912.1:0-37764 GCA_029255725.1 Scrobipalpa atriplicella | reverse complement strand
GTATTTAGGCTAATGATTAAAAAATAATTTATACGTGTTTCAGCATTTTTGTATTTTTCACCCCTAAGAGGGTTAAATAGGGGATGGAAGTTTGTATGGAAATTCTGTCAATTTTGCTGGCAGGATCTTCCAATTTTGTTTTTGGGCTAAAGATTAAAAAATAATGAACACGTGTTTCAGCGTTTTTGTATTTTCCACCCTTAAGGGGGTTAAATAGGGGATGGAAGTTTGTATTGAAATTCCGTCAAGTTTAAAGGTAGGAACAGCGCGGGAACTCAATCCCACGGGAAAACTCTTAGCTGCGGGTGAAACCGCGGGGCGGAAAGCTAGTAAATCATAATAACATACGTAGGTACACATTTTGTTTGCAATTTAAATATTCCGTAACCTTTGAAAAGTAAATAGTGAAAATAAATGTAAATAGTAGGTCTGTACTATACCTTTTTGGCCAACGTTTCATTTTGGATTCATAGAATATGAATATTGACTTTATCTGCAGCTGTATACCGATACTTTCCAATATCCTTTTTATTGCTAAGTATTTCGCCTTCGAGTGCAGGTGTCGATTTTCAAATCTTAGTGCATCATTACGCGGACTATTCAGAACGAGGAAAATGTTTTCAAGTCGCATTTTTCAATATCAAATGCATCTGATCCCAGCAAAAATAATACAGCTGTGTATAAACTGTTTTTTTTTTTTTTTTTTTTAGATAAAGCTAAGGTGGTGCATCTATTTCATGTGACTTACACCAAAGTATGGGGCCGTAGAGCAGTAGAGTATTGAAATATTATGGAAGGGGCCATTACATATTTAATTTAGTGCAGGTGATGTAGTAGTGATGATGATGATGATTAAATTGAAAGTAAATTAACCCACTTACCTGAGATTTTTCAGCGTAATACACCAGACTAGCAAATATCACTATACCGAGCACCAAGAAAAACACTAATAAAGTTAATTCTTTGGCCGAAGCCTTAAACGTATGCACTAGAATTTTCAACCCAGGGCTATGCCTCGTCAACTTGAACAGTCTTAAGATTTTTATAATTGAAATAAATTCTAAAATGTCCGATTTCTCAATAATCCTCCGCACTGCTGATATTTCCACTACCACGTCCATATAAAAACTAAGCGTGGCTATAAAGTCTATAATGTTCACTGGTGATTTGATAAATTCAACGATGTTTGGAGCTACCTGCAACAAGGAAAAAATATTTTAGACAATGTTGAGTTTAAGTCTTAGGCCCGTAATTATAATCAGCTCTCAAGAGTGACAGCGAGTTTGAGTTCGTATCAGAAATGTCATTTCAGTACAAAACGGGCTGTCAAATCGATACTTAATATTGCTCTCAATCTTGAGATCGCTTTATAAATACGAGCCTTAGTTTGAGCTTGGTATGATTTCGAGCGAAAACAATTTTGAACTAATTTAAAATTAACTTAGTTAAATTTCCAAAATTTGAAAAAATAATGAAATAAAATAACCAAATAAAGATTTGTTTAAGGGCTATCAAAATAAATATAGTATTGCGTTTGTCCAAATTGATGACACCACAATAAAAATACTTAGATCACATTTGACATCCCCTCTCAATTTATAGCCTAGGGTTTGATATGCTTTTACCATTATTTCTACTACCTACCTACTTATAGGTTGAGTTGCGAGGTGTTTTATTCGTCCAAGATTGAGAGCTGTCAAATGGAACCTATTATCTTGATGGTGCTAATTCAGGACGCATTATTACTAATTCTAATTCTTAGTAGCGCTGTCACTTTCTTAAATTTGACATTAGAACAGGATAGCAAACAAACACGTGACTTTGACATTCTTAATTTGACGTACGGCGCTTTAAATAAGGAATGACCATAGAGCGTGCTCACTAATTTTACTTAATTTAAGCAGTCTTATGTCAGATAAGAAATGTCAAACTCTCGTTTATGTTTGCTATCCTGTTCTTATGTCAAAGTTAAGAAAGTGACAGCGCTACTAAGAATTAGAATTAGTAACTGGACGGCGTGAATTGAGGCCACTATTTCTATGTCATATAACTTTTTTACATCTTTTCCATGTTATATTTCTGTTATTATATAAAATGCTTCACCATACATATTTATACTCAAAATCAAATAACTAAAATCCAGTATGAAAGTGCCTATATCGGAAATTCATTAAATTCAACAATAGAACCTCGATCAAAGCGTAAATTTATTCTGCAATTTTAGCTCTGCTTTTGTTATTTACGATCCTTTAGCAAATAATCCAATGCATACAATTTGTACTGAATTTCAGTAATATTTTGTGTACCAGCTATGATCCTGATTTTTGAGGCCATATTGATAGTATTTACCAGAAAAGTTTGATAAACGAAAGTGACCATAATTTTTTTTTAAACAAAGTTGGAAATTAAGTTAGTAGATTAACATACGTATTTTATGGAACAGTGTTTTGATAGAGCGTAGATACGGAACGCCGAAGGTTGTGGGTTCGAATGATGTGTTAAAGGGTAGTGGGTAAATATTACAGTTTCTTCTAGTGTTGCATACGGCCATAGACTATACTTAACCTTTTTTTAACAATAATTTATTCTATGAAATTCTATAAAAAAAATGTAAGTAAACGATATACACATTTTTGAGGATATTTTAGCACTCACAATGCTATTTTTATTTCATATAAATATGAAAGGAAGAAAATAATAAATTAAATTCGATTCGTGGCCCGAGTCGAATTTATTATTTTCTTTCTTTCATATTTATATGATATACACATTGACCCTGTTTTAGTTTTTCCACAAATTAAATTCCGATAAGCGTATTTCATTTTCAGTTGAATTTTTTATTCAGCGACTAGTCAAGCGGAGCAATGCAAAGAGCTTGGTGCCAAAACGCCCCGTCCCATTGAATTTTGAACTGAAACACGGCCTAGATTTGGCCTTAGGCCAGAAAACCTTAAAATTTAGGCTTTACTTAAAATTCAAAGCAGCCTTTAGTGTAAATTTTGTTTGGGAACTTGATTTCTCGTGCTCTGTAGAATTCGTAAGTTGTATATCCCAGAGTAATCAAAATGTATGAAAGCAGTCCTAATCATAATAATATTGTAAATGCGAAAAGTGTGCATTCGTGTCTCTTAATACATACATAAAATCACGCCTTTATCCCTAATGGGGTAGGCAGAGCAAAAACGATCTTAACATAGGTCGTCTCGCCACGTCTGACAGACAAGTTTTGAGGGTTAATACAGATGATGATTATGTATATTACCATAGTGACAGGTTGTCAGCCCATCGCCTAAATTGCAATATACTGAAACCCTCGATTCCCTTAGCTGATTTTTACAGCATGCCCGGGAGGAGATGCAGTGTCTCTTAATACTTCACGAAAAACGGTTTAACAAAAGACATAGGCTCGTATTTATAAAGCGATCTCAAGATTGAGAGCAATATTAAGTGCGGATTTGACAGGTCATTTTGTACTAGAATGATATTTCTGATACGAACTCAAACTCTATGTCAGTCTCGAGTGCTGTTTATCAATACGGGCCATAGTCTGCAACATTTTCGAAAGGAAGATACATTTATTGTTTTCAGTGTGTAAAATAAATTGTTAGATAAAATAAAATACCTTTAGTAAAACCACGGAGAGAAAACTATAGTTTACAAACTTTTATGAACCCCTTTTCTCTTTCAACTAAAACTGGGCTGTATAAAATGAAACTTATGACTTTCAGCTCCCGGCGGAGTTGTGAAAAGCCAAGTTGAGATAAATATTGCCCAGGTTATTCAAAATAATATAATGCTCTAGGGGATAAAAGATATTGGAGAATAAAATGAAAATTTCATTATTGCGGAGCATTGTTAACTTGACTTTGGCCACGACTTTGCAAAATTAAAAAAATACTGTCTCAGTAATACAAATAAGCTGGACCAAACTTACAACCTCTACTTTAAGTGCACACGGCTCACGCAACTAGGCCTTGGAGGCCGTTACTAACTATGATACCTTTCACGAACTTCTACCTAATTTAATTAGGCCTAGCTAATATGCGTTCCCATCCTTTGATCTGGGTTTGACAGAATGACGTAGGGCTAGCTGAATTAATAATATCAAAAGACGCCTACACACATGCCGCCGGCATAACCGCCGGCACAAGACGCAGAAAATGATAGTCTGCACGAAGTTTATTCAGTATATATTCATAGTGACGGGCTCTTAATAACCAGTAAGCAAGCACGCAACACGTCGTCTTGCACGGCCGCCTCCCCGCGTAGTAAAGTAGGTATAGATCGCCGTCACGCCCAGTAGTCATGCCGACGGCATTGTGTGTAGGAGGCTTTATGTACCTGAAATATTAGTTCAACTGCGGAATAGTTTAATATTGATGCGGTGATGATGGGTATAACTGTTATTACTTGCAAACTATCCTATTAATATCAGTATTGCCTCTGTGGCTTAGTAGTATGAACCTTACGTTCTTAATCTTCATGGAAGGGGGAATGTTGATATTATGTCTAACCAACAATATTAAGAACAAAGCTATTTATTGATTTTGAGTATAATGTAAAATATGTTAATTGGGCTTAGACAAAATCATCCCTAAATAAGCAAAAATTTATCGAATCAGCAATGTATTTTGCTAATAAAGTTTGCTCATCCAACACAAACAGATAGCCAAACAAAATATTATGCCATAAATTGGAGGATCTATATATAGGGATAAAAATCCCGAACTTCCTTAAAAGCATAAGATTCAAAACACCACAAAATTCCTAAACTGTATTAGAAACATTTTAGAACAATATTGCCTACAAAAAAAAACACTCCAACGGCAGATATTTTTGCTAAAATATAATAATCGAACTTAGCTTCAACCTCCTTGGAAGAAAGGCTCTCACCACTTGACCACAGATATTAAATATCTGTCGCTCAGCGTTTGCTATGTAGACAACAAGCTAAAATGTGGCTTATAATAAGAATCGAATCTCAACCACACTATCACCACTAGAACACAGATTTCCTGGGCTGTATTAACCACATTTTAGACAGTGCAGTATTTATTTGTGCTGAAAGATAAGAATCGAACTTAGCTTCTACTTTGAAAGGCTGGCTCTAAAAACTAGACCGCAGATTTCTGTATTAGCCACATTTTAGAACCAGATTGCCTAGACAGCAAACGTCGCGTCCCTGTAATAAAGGAGGCAGAGGTTGTCGGTTGTGGATACATTTACGGCTTAGGCTGTAGACAGACGGACTTCAATACAACTGCAATCTTCCTATATAAGTTTTCAGATTTCCGCATATTTTCACTATAATGAGATTCGCCTCACCAGTCACCAATCTCCGCGTGGTCATGGAACAATCCTTTAGGTCGTAGTAATAATCATTTCCAAAATAACAATCTGATTGCATCCTTGATGCAGTTTGAAGTAAAACACGACTGCAATGAAACTTCACGTAAACTGCTCGTAAACATGCTGCTAATGCAGTTGGACCAATACGTCAACGTGAAGATAGTCAACAGTCAATGTCCAGTCCTTGCAACTGCACGCCGACTACACACCAACTGTAATGAAACCGCACCTTGACTTTAAGTGAAAATTGAAAGGACTTTGAATGTAGAGCAGTTCATTTAAATTAAAAGTAAAAAATTTTATCTCACAATTTCTGTCGAGCTCTTTAAATCTATAGATAGGTAGTTGATGAATTCGGCGGAAGCTTCATATCATTGCATTCGCGTCAATTGCATAAAAACTGCATCTGAACTGTTTAGAAGTAGTATTGCAGATGACTTGAAGTCCGTCTGTCTAGAAACTTACATCTTATGTTTTATTCAAGAGAAGAGTGTTCCTGTATTCAAATATATTGGGATGTTTATTGTTCGTTTTCGGTATTATTGCTCATGCATTTTTAAAATGGGTACTGATTTGCATTTCGTTGCCGCTAGTTTATAATTCAATGGTGAAGTTTTGAGTACAATGGGAAGGTAAATCTGCGTAATCATGAAGGGTTTTGGGCCCGTATTTATAATCAGCTCTCAAGAGTAACAGCGAGTTTGAGTTCGTATCAGAAATGTCATTCCAGTACAAAATTACCTGTCAAATCCGCATTCAATATGGCTCTCAATCTTGAGATCGCTTTATAAATACGAGCCTTGTTCATGTCTGGGTATTGTTTTTTTTTCTCACCACTGTCGCTCGGTCATAGTTTAGAATCGGATTACAGTGCCACCAAGATCACAATGAACTTGAACGGGAGCGCTGAATGTTGGGTGAACTGTCAAAATTATGACATTGGCAGCCATAGCATAGACCTCTCACGTAGAACAAGGAATTTTTATTTCACGAGGTCACAAGTACCTCTCAGGTAGAACAAATTTTTATTCTGAGGGTCACAAGCATTGCGAGTCTACGTAAGTAGTATACGAGGAGTTTTAATACTGAGTTGACAGCCATGATGGTCGCGTTAGTTCCTTTTTTCGACACTTTTATTGTGATCTTGGTGGCACTGTACAAACACAGAAGTTCAATAAGATTTTAATTAGTTTTCTTATAAAAAAACTTTTAAAAAAGATCGTTTTGTGAAGCCATATTAAAACTGTGTAGGCGAAGAAAGTAGCTCGCCTATTTATCTCTACTTATTCTGTTGTATTCTACTTCACGATTTCTACTTTAAGCCCAAACTCAAATGGCTAAACTGAAACAGGAGTTCCTGCGATAGAAATCTGCATACGATCAGACAAAACTAATTGTGCCCCACGGACAGCCTTGGCTGTTGTAGACTGTACTCCAATTTCCATAGAGACGAGTTAGAATCAGAACAGACTGGTAGACATAACGCATATACCACAGAGCCAGATAAGAGTAAATAACGCAACGCAAGTCAACCAATCTTGCGTGAAAATCGTAATATTCTGAAAAACAATAGTTATGCTAATGATTATATTTTCTGTGTTAATTTTAAATCTTAATAACTTATAACGGTCCATGAGATACCTCTGTTAAAATTGCACGAAAAACGACAAAAAGGCACGTTGATGGAGCACTTTTTATATTTATATTATACAGTTACAGACATGTTTAAAAACATTTTGCTATTACTATTAATAATAATAAACATAAGGGTAAGAACGGTAGTACGCAGGGTAATAGTATGGGTAAGGATCCTCAAAGATATCTAGAAGGTCTCTCAGCAGGCTAGGATCGGCTTTAGGAGCTGGGCTGGCCAAGCAGGCCGCACACACAGTGAGCAGCACCAGAAACAGCAGATATTTGTTCATCTGGAAATATATAACAATCGTGTCAATATCATTATCATATCAGCTCATTATCACAATTCGTTCTTACTACGAGGCACTAGCCTACTCTGAATAAGGACGATCAGACATAAGTCGACCACGTTGACCCAGTAAGGATTGGTCGATTTCACACGCAACCTTTGATTTTCTTCGCAGGTGTGTGCAGGTATTGTCGCGATGTTTTCCTTCACAGTAAAATCGTCAAATACTAAAACATTCATCTATGATTTTTGGAAACTGAAAACGACCTACCTACAAGAGGCAGCAGCCCTATCTACGTATCCACTATAACTATATTTATACTATTGAGCTCTTAATTATATCTAAAAGACCATAAATAATAATAAAAAAATATGCTTATGTATTTGGCTTACCTTGATGTTTTTGCTTGTGTTGGCAGTGAAATCCAAAGTGATATAATTTGCTTTCTCAGAGCGCAATGTTTATATACCTCTCACTAACTACTAACAAATGTGAAATGAGATATTAATTTGTTTACTTGTTTCTTTATTAGAAATAAAATTATGTTGTTTTAATCTAATTACTTGTACCGCTGTATATTAATGCGTTTGTAGATTATACGACATCGTTATTCTTTCCTAAATTATCATTATACCACAAAGTGATGATAAATCATTAAAGTAATTAAATACTTATGTTAACCGGATTTGTCGAACCCGGAACCTAATTTGGCGCTAAGATACTACGTTTTACGTTTTATTTATGTGACACTGTGTTAATATCTTTTAGTTATTAAAATTCAAAACTTCTGTTTTTTTTATAACAGATACTTAATTTACACTTGACACTTGATTTTATGAGATACAGTGCCACAGGGATATTTGTTCATCTGTCCGCGGCGCCACACAGTACGTATACTTAGCTGTCTTTACTACGTATACTTAGCCGTCTTTACTTAATTTCCACACTGAATATATACATGAACAGATAATTAAATCAAAATAAACTTGTAGGCATACAGAAAATAATTTCTACATTTTGTTTTGTTGAAATACCTGTTATTTCTGCTTCTTTGGGCAGTGTGATTATAATATAAACAAATGAATTTCTTTTCCATAAGTAATAAATTTTAATTAACAAGTCGAAAATCCTAAGCCAGTCTTATAATTTAAATTTCTTACGCTCAGTTATCTCCGTTACGAATTAAATTATTTAAACAAAACACGAGAAATCTACAGAAATGTGGAAACAAATTTAATTTCCTCATCCTCTGAGCTTCGGATTAATTATGTACATCTGTTTAAAATTCATACGAGCATTATAACTGCCTCCGTGGTCTTGTCGTCTGAGCGTTGGGCTCACGGTCTGTTGGTAGTGAGTTCGATTCCCCCAGGGGAACAAAAAGTAGACATTTGACACTTGTTAGATTATCCCCGTTTGGTTTGAAAAATGCGGATACGTGACTGACACTCAAGAAGCTGCCAATTGTACTACTTCTCTGTGAAATCAATTTGTAATTTCTGTGTTTTTTGTGCAATAAAGTATATTTGTATTGTATTGTATTGTAAGAAATAGATCTCTGTTTCGGAGGGCACGTTATGCCGTCAGTTTCAGTCGAATCCAATAAGTATAGTTGTTTCTCTCACGACTGCCACTTGGCCATGTTTGTTGTTTTGCAAGTACAGATCAGTACAGATAACTACGCGCCTTTGTGTGCGTAACTATAGATTTACTATTGATTAACTCACGCACACTATGGCCCGTATTTATAATCAGCTCTCAAGAGTGACAGCGAGTTTGAGTTCGTATTAGAAATGTCATTCCAGTACAAAATTACCTGTCAAATCCGCACTCAATATTGCTCTCAATCTTGAGATCGCTTTATAAATACGAGCCTTAATTTACGCACACAAGTATGGCCAAGCGCCAGTTGTGAGATAAACTGACCACAGTGCACCTTAACAGAAAACAAAACAAAAACGAATAATTAAATGTATTTACATAGTAAACAAGAAATCTCAAAGGGCGTCAATGTAACGGACCAATTAATTATACATTCAACCACAGTTATATCAAAATGGGAAACGTAGTGGCTCCAAAGGAATAAATAATCATAGAAATAATAACGTTAATTAGTTTGACCGGCACCGACGTCTTAACGTGTTCTCCGAGGCACGGATCTTTTTTATGACAGACAATCAGGTGATTCAGCCATTCATAGAAGCAGCATTCTTAACCGATCTGGGGTAAATCTCAGAGTGATAAATTGACAAACATCAGCTTTGTGTTACCCCCTGGGAATCGAACCTCTAGATTAAACGCCCATGGCTCAGACCATGGAGGCAGTTTACGGTCAGTGATCTTCCATGACAAAATTCTGGAACACAACACACCACCACACATCACTTAATTAAATTTTAGTATATTGTTCAAATTTTATATGTTTTTATTATTTCCATTAATGTTTAAAAGTATCATATCATTTACATACTTTGATTGTGAAGAGTAGTGGTTACACATAAACCCTCAGGGAGTTTTTGTAGCCACTTTCGCTTTTTCTATGTATGTTTTGTGTTTTCTAATAAATAAATAAATAATAATAATAATAACATTCAGCTAAATATAATACACAACTCGTTAGCACCCATAACTTTTCAGAATGTCATCCATGTAGGTTTACACACATACAGCAAAAAGTTTAAATGTTTGGAATTTCAGAAATACTTTCAACATTTTTGTGTACCTAAAGGGTTGGGTCCTACGTTGGACCGGTATTTGTTGTCAATGTTTTTATTTGAATGTTTTTTTTCTGTGTTGTTGAAAATGGCCAGAGAATGTTTCTTTTATGTATTTTTAAATACTATTTAACATTCCTAAAGGTTTCTTTGAAAATCACTTCGGCTCGGCCTGACATTAATAGTACATTACGATACAAGTGCGGTGCGTTGATAGTTACAGTCGAGGCGATATTGCTAGCCCGAGCCGTAGGCGAGGGCTACAAGAAAGCAGAGGCGTGTGTTTTACAGCACTAGTGCATTTTACATTACGATTACGCTCAAGTACGTAATAAGATACAATACAATATTGAAATTGGTGTAGTAAGAGACCCTTTACGAGCAAATGTGTTATAAAAATTATTACTACCTTGGGTCTAAAACAATTTCCATTTAATTTCTAAAATATGAGAAACAAAATAAAATAGCACTAGGTATAGTTTCAAAAAAACACATAGAAAAAAAACCGTTGAGTTTTAAAGATTTCTAGATCTTGTAATGTAATTTTACAATGGTCTTGAACATTAAATTTTTAGTTAACTTAGAAAAAAAAACACATACTTATTTCCCTTTTTAGAATATTAGTGCAAATAAGTGCGTTTAAGCTTAAAATAACACTACACGTAAATCATAATTTAATAGTGTGAATTTCCGGTGCATTTGTGGGATCACAATGCACATCTATTCCACTTTATACCCACAGAATACCCATAAATCTAAACTGGGTGTTTTATTATATATCCGAAATGCCAGCTGAATAATCCAGCATTATTAGAACTAAAATTTACGGCTTTCGGACACTGCACTGCACCTGCATTTTCTTCAAAATTTTCAATCTGCAGAACACCTAAATTTCAAGTGGGTTTCCAGGTTATATTTTTCAGAAGGTACAAGATATTTTTCTGCATTAATAAGTTTTGCAGGATTAATCAACATTTCAGCCCCATACAGTATTTACTTGAAACATAAATATTTTCAACAATTTTCCTAATTATTACTGCATATAAACTAGTCTATTTGGACTGGAAGGATGAGTTCCAGAGAAGTGACTTTCTCTAAAACTTCCTCTAGTATTTTGAGAATGACAAGTGCCTGCAATATTTTCAGCTTCAGAACGTCCACTAGTCAGCATAGGCTCCACCTAATTGGGGCAAGTTAGTATAATATAGACGCTGTGCAAGCTTGGAATTTAAAGTTGCAGTAAACGCTGTATTTTATAAAAAAAGACAAATATTTTAAAAAAGCAATCATACCATTTTTAATTTCATGACACTGATCATGTTGAATTGTTTTATCGAAGGGTTTTTGCCATGGAAACGTACTATGGCTGATATTTTACCATCGTCTGACACAATCTTAGTTCAGTGGGAATTGATCAAGCGGCCTTAAGGATTTTTCTTTTCATAAAGGTCATTTCGTAATATGGACCTTCCGGGAAATGGACATTTAGGGAGATGGACGTAATGAATCGAATGGGCATTCCTGTAATTTTTATTAAACTAAGGCTTTAAAAAATCATGTCACTGCTTTTTGAGAACCGTTTTGATTTTAAATGGAAGTCGAAGCTAAATGCCACGAAAAAAGGTAAGATTGATGTATCGTTCAGCAAACATTAAATGGCAATGATAAATCGAATAAACGTGACTTCAATCCGACTCGTACATCGAAAATAGGTTTTTT
Organism: Scrobipalpa atriplicella; assembly: GCA_029255725.1. NCBI lineage: Eukaryota > Metazoa > Arthropoda > Insecta > Lepidoptera > Gelechiidae > Scrobipalpa > Scrobipalpa atriplicella. The sequence continues at coordinate 26,057 of JARACY010002912.1, read as the reverse complement.
TGTCCATAGATCTAGAATAAGGTAGATTCCGCAAGTCAACCTACTACACGTGTAAAAAGACTTGGACTGTCATTACACTGGATCTACCTTCAGTCGACGCTGCGATAATCAAGAGTGTTGGTGGTTATGAAACTAATGTTGTGAAATATGAAAGAGGTTGCACTACCAGGGGTAGTGCCACTTAAAGTAATAATTGCCTAACATAAAGAATTACTCTAAGATTGCGCAAATCGTACTTATATTCAGGAAAATGTTTGTATTTCATAAACAATAGAATTAAAAGGTTCTTTTGTTTGGCCTCAGAATAGAAGTTGTAAAACTGCATTTACAGTTTGGAGAGAAAAATTTTACACGTACCTAAAAAGTAACACGTTCACTTATATACAATTCTAAGAGGTTGCGTAGTCTACTCTTATCTAGGTCTATGGGTTTGTCAATAACAACTTCGGGGGATAAGGTCTGTAAGCTGTGCGGAAAAAGATCCAGATTTGGTAAATTTCCCCAAGGGTGAAAGAGAAACGAGATTTACTCAACTGTCATAGATTTCATTTAAAGTTATGATCTCAGACAGATTGGTCTCCAATAAAAGTTTAACAAATAATAAAACTTGTGTGATAATATTAAGAAAGTGTCGTGTGGATTTCCAGTCGATCGACCCGATGAACTGTCGCGTCGCTTCTCGGTGCGAACTGATTTATTATAAGTTTATTATGTAATTGGGCGCTTTTCTACTAGACGGCACGGTACCGTCGACGATATCGTAGGTGAGATAATGTATGAAAATTAATGAAATTATATGACACGCTTTTCCACTTGACGGCACGGTACCGTCATGGCATGTCATCGATTCCTATGGATATTGTCACGTGATCGTCGCCGTGCCGTCGCCGTTGCCGTTGACGTGCCGTGTAGTGGAAAAACGCCCTCTTTGGTAGTATTATGCTGGCATTAATTGCGGTCACTACAAATGTAGACAAGATCAAAAACAAACAAAAAATACTCAATCTCAAGAGGCTTTCCTCAACTAAATCTCATAATGAGCCGCTAATCTCCAAAGATCGAAGTCCAAACCACTCCTAATCAATCCAAGTCAACCCCAAGGCGTTCGTTCCGTTTTCTCGTAATTATTTGTTTCGGTTAGTTTCTTCTGTAATCTTTCTTTGTGATTCGTTCGGTCTCTTGTGGTCTACGCATTACATACATAACATCACGCCTTTATCCCTAATGGGGTAGGCAGAGCGTCAACGACGTAAACAAAGTGCTTTCTGCCACTTCGGAGAAGTTTTGAGGGTTAATTCAGATCGGTATATTGCTGTGTAGTGACAGATTGTCAGCCAAAAATTACAATACCTACACTGATAACCCCGAACCCCTTAGCTGGTATTTACAGCATGCTCGTGAGGAAAAGCAGCTGGCACATTCTAGGTATGTTTTTTTTTTACACATTCCAGCATGGAGGTATTATTCCCAGGAAAATTCCTATAAAAATCTCTGTAGAAAATGTATGGGAGTTACCTACAAATACGTTTTACCCATTAATACATTTCGACATTCCCAAAGCCATGTCGATATGTGATCAGCACAGACAAAGTTATCAGTGATTTCCGAACCGCTGAGTTCGGTACCATTAGGCTCACAAAGGAATTGAAGGAGTTTTCATACAACCTTTATGAAGGTAATTTACTTCCATGCAGCTGCGTGTCTTTCCGGCAATAGTGTAAAATTCCATGTTAAGATTTTTATAGTTATTACTTTTATCAGTAAGTTACTAAGCTACTTTCTTAAAACTGAAGAGCTTTCAGCGGTTTTCCATCAATAAGCGAGCAATAAATTTTTATTCAGGTTGCCATAATGAAACATGACATCGTATTTTTCAACAGCTTTACCTGCCGTGTCAACTTTTCAACATAAAAGGCTTTCATCTTTTACCAACGAGGGATAGGCTATTTTCTTATTGCCATCGTGGTACTTATAGGTAATATAAGTAGTCTGAGCTTTAAGATCTCAACCTGGAGATCATTGGATTCAATTCAATTCCCTAGAGTGCGGGAGGATACATTTTATTTCATGTTGATTTTTTAATCATTCTAATAGGTAGGTACGATTTAATTAACAATTTTGGATATTTTGGTAAATAGCAATTGTAATTGCCTGTGATTGCACCTACCATATTAGTCATCTATTAATTACTTTCTTTAAATACATTCACGCTTGAGTCCTAAATGGAGTAGGCAGAGCATCAAGAGCTCATACGATCCTTCGTTCCTAAACATTTTATCCTAGATATAATATAGCTTACATAATGTTATGAATATAAACTTAAACAAGCATAAATCAAAATAAGCGGAACACAATCTTGAACTTCTGTATCAATAGTTTCCACGCTCTATTTCACATTACTAATATTTTATTCATGGAACACAATGTTGCTTCAAACAGCAAACGTTTTCAAAGAAAAGAAGATGTCATCATAACAAATGCACTTACTAGAAAATTGAGAAGACTTAGAGAAACTGTTGAAGCTATTGACTATGAAATTAATAGAATAATGAATCATAAACATCCCTTTTGAATTGCATGAATCTTCACGCTCAGACCCTTTGCGGATCCAAGAAGATGTAAAAAATAATATCATGTCAGAGGATTTTTTAATCTAGATGTAAAGTAGTTTATAAAGTTTTATTTTTCAACATTGTTGATACACAAAAAAGATACCTCCAATAAAAATACTACCAACTGATCGATTCGTTTTTTAGTTAGGTATACCAGCCCCAACAGTCCACCGCTGGACATGGTCAGTCATGACAAATGGGTCTCCACGCCAATTGCCACGCTTGGCAAGCATATTGAAGAAACGGAGTGATGATATTTATAACCAACATCACAAGGATTATCAAAAAATAGGTACCACGATAATCATAATATAATTGTAGCAGATAAGCTTAGCCACACACTCTTTCCAGAATACGAAGAGCATAGCAATTTATCCTAATTTAATCTGATTCGATGGAACTGTTCGGTTAAGAGTCTCCCGGAGGAAACGCGGCTCAGTAATTGGTTAGCAAGCTTGGGATGATGCCACAGGACAAGGGAATAGCAGATGAAAAACTATCATAACATTTGATTAAAAAAATATGTGAAATAGTATGTAACACTCATTGTCATTATAGGGTCTCCACTGGGACAAAAGGTTTTGTCCAACTGCTGGTGGTTATGGTTATCAAGAAAATCCTTTAGTTTTTTTTACGTCTTTTTCATGCATTTTAAGGTATTTCAGAAAACGCTCCTGAAATACGTTAGAAATGCTACACACAGACAAAGTTTTATATAACAAACTGCAGTTGTTTGTTAGTGAAATTGGTCTCACAGTTTCAAACCAGTGTCAAATCTCTTGTACAAAATAATATTTTGTATGAAAACATTTTGACAACAACCTTCAAACCGTGCAGTCAAAAATGTTGATGAATGATTATTGAGTTTTTGAATTGCTTCAAAATAATAAATCAAGTTATCCCACAATAAAATGTTTAAATGTGGCAGTCAGTAGCCATGTATTTTGTCATGCACGTATTTCTTGAATTCATGCTTCTAACTCTAATTCTAGCTTACTGCATTTTTTTTAGGCTGTGGCAGTCTAGATGGTTGACCTGAATTCTTTTCTAACAATCGTAGCTTTGTCTCTATGTAAGTATACTCTGTGGTAATTTGATTTATCTTCATTAGATTTAGGTAGGCTTTTTTGAATGTGGTTTTTGGGACTTCTTCTGTTTAATATTTGACTTTTAATTGGATAAGGTGTGCAAACATTATCTTTTGATAGATAGATAGATAGATAAAGCATTTATTCGGTACCATTGTTGTTACAATTAGACGACTTAAAAACTAAATAACCTAATAGCCACTTACTCGATACCGAAGAGGTTCCCATTATATATTTTGATATAATTCTGACTCTTATTTTTTATAAAAAAGAAAATCTAGTAGGTAACTAAATTGTAACAAAGAATTACTCCTCACCTTAAGCCTAAAGTTAAATAACCCAAAGATTTAAGAAAAATAATATGCCAAATTTTCAAGATGAATCTAACAATAAATAGGACAAAAGGTTTCGGGCTATTTTGAACATAAAACTTTTACAATAGGAAACATCAAAATTGTTGTATTTTCCTTAAACAATCCTTTGTTTTGTACTCAAAACTCAAGTTTAGACGAACTTGTCGACGAAGAACGCGTGTCAAAATTCGCCTCCAAGTCGAATTTACGTCGTGACTTGCGTAAGACTTCCATAAATTTTGTCGAAAGTCGGTGTAAGGGTCTCCCCATACTTGTCGACGCGTAATCGACTTGAGCCAATGTAATATACCTAGATAATTTACAAGATATCAAGTCGCCTTGGACCCTTCGCCGCCTGAATGTTCTCGTAACCCTCTAGATAGATATGATTTTCTCTGTAAGAAAATATTTTTACGTTGCCACATAAAAAGCCCAGTAGTATAATATCATGATTCATGTTATAAAAAAATGCTGGAAAATAGGCACATCTTAATATTTTTCAGGTGATCAGTAAGTTGATTTCTGTGGTTAATTCACTTCCAATAATATCTGGGAGTTCATTTATTACCAATGTATAAATTTTAAAAACAACTCTTTTCTTTGCGGTTTACTTTCTTTTCGCAAAGTTAAATGTGGGTAGACCCTAAAGGTACTGGCTAGAAATATTATTCTCTTGTGTAACATTGGCTTTCCCAGAAATCCTTCGGGTAGCCATGTTTTTGATCTTAATTAGAAACTAAACCGGGATATTACAATTTCCCTTCGTATTTTATATTGTTACAGTAAATTCTCGTATTTTCATCAGATTATGATTTTAGCAATATTATTTTATGATTACAAAAAAATATAATCAACTTTACATTGGCATTTTTGAGTTTCTTGAGGAAATAGATTATAGTGTTAAAGGCACATTGATTTTAGACCAATGGCAGGGTAACCATAATCGACATTAGGGCGAATAATATTACACAGCTACAATCATAACATAACTACTTAAACCGATGAAACACAGTAAGGTGCTCGGCGCTAGAATTAGGTGAAAACTGATTTCCGTAAATGTAAAATTTAGCCAATCTGTGATGCAAAGTCTGTATCGTGTGTATTCTATTCCAGCTAGAATGTTCAAGACTACGTAATCAATATATTTTTTAAACAAATAAGGATAGAAAATATTCCAATTTTTATTACAAAGAATATGTGGGAGTTGAGTTGATAGAGTGGGCGTTTGATAATAAATTTGACCTGATGACGTCAATCGGAACACATACATTTTATTACTTCGAATAAAACACTGATTTACTGTTTACTACAGACAGTACTTGTAAACAATAAACACTTTGTTTTCTAATAAAATAACAATGAAACTGGAACTCAGTAGAAGCTAATCTATTTTTACTGCCAAACAGCAGTTGGAGTTCTGTATTCCGAACCAAAAGCTGAACTAAAAGGAGTTCTGTATTCTGAACCAAAATCTGAACGAAAAATAAGTAGGATGTTTAAAATATATTTTTTTAAAGACTTATAATTATGTTCTTTCACACACTTTTGATTTAAATTTCTAACAGTAGGTAACTAACAAATTTTCCGTACAGCATGTTTATCTGAACGTGAAAATCTGAAATAATGTAGTCGAAGGTAAAAGGCGTAAGAACTAGTAGATAGGTAAGTGTTTTATGACTACTTACAATAACTTGTATGTCTGTTCATTTGTTTTTTAACATAGAATTATGGTTTAATGAAAAAGTAGCGTACTACACAATTTCATCAAAAACAAACTGCATTTTCAAGACGTACTATACTGCAAATGAAAAGCGGAACATGTTAAGATGACATCTCCAGCGAAATGTTGCAGTCGTACTTTCTACTTAGCATTATTTATTCGTCTGCAGAATCTTCTGAAATTGTGAAATTATACAAGATCATGCATATAACCTCGCTTGGATTCCTTACGGGGTAGGCAGAGCGTCAATGGCTTAATTAAGCTCTTTTTGCCAAGTCCTTGCCAAGTCCTTTAGCAAAAAGGCCCTAAAGACCTTTCCAGATGAATTCGGTATTGTGACTAGTTTTCAGTGGAATCCCATTTACTTTTGATATACAATAAAATTCAACCTTCGGGTTTTTCTACTGATTATGATAGAGAAGTGAAGTAGATAGTCGGCACGTTAGGCGTAATATGATGGGTACATTAGTCCAACTGAAAAGAGTCAAGAAACACTTCTAAATATATTTAGGAGGGAATATATTTTTTTTTATAAGAAAACAGTAATAAATTGTCACCCTACAAGAAGTGTTATTAATTATTAATTGCTCCAGGAATTTTCAATTGTAAAAGTTTCAATGGCTATTGTTTGGACCACTCGGCAACCTTCGAAAAATTGCCAAAGTCCTTTGAAACAGCAAAAAAGTTATTTTTGGGGACTCTGTGGGGGAAAATTTGTATACCATTATGTAACTACCTAATTACCTACCTAAATATAAGTAAGTAATAAAAATTTCCATGGTTTGCTTGTTTCTAGTATGCAAAAAAACAGTGTCCCAAAACGAAAATTTTACAAATACATAGTAAATTAACTGCCTCCGTGGTCTAGCGGTCTGAGTTATGGGCTTACGACTCGGAGGTGCCGGGTTCGATTCCCGGCGGGGGACAATGACTTTGTGTTGTGGTTTCTAGTTTGGTTAGGACATTGCAGGCTGATCATCTGATTGTACGAAAAGTAAGATGATTCATGCTGTCGGATGGGCATGTAAATAGTCGGTCCTGCGCCTTATTTCTCTCTGGTCGTGTCAGTCAATCTGTCCCATCAGAATAAGAGATTGAAGGAATAGATAGAGAGTGCACTTGTGTATTGCGCAAACACTTGGGCACTAAAAACTAGTCCTGCGCAGTTGGCCTATCTCTGGGAGATTGGCCGCCATCACCGAAAATCGGTGGGAGGACTATTATTAAATATTAACTACATATTCACCACGTCCATCCAATCCTTTTATAAACACATGAAATATAGGGTCTTTTTGCAGCTTGTAGTTACAATAAACTCGTGTGTATGTGACAACGTATCAACCGAGACATGTATACAAAAGTGACTATTTGTATCTGTTTATGTACATTCAAAAGTGTCTGTCCGCTTGTTGGGACATGTCTAGTGCAATTCTCTTTATGTACTATTATGCGGGACTAAATTGCGTGAAAACCCGCTTATTGAATGCAGTTTTGGTCATGTTTTTAAAACTGAAACTGCTGAAGCTTTTGAACTGAGATTAACCAAGATTAGATCACAATAACGAGGAATGACGAATAATGAGAATAAAACGGTATTATTTTGAAAAGAACTAAAATAATTAAAGTTTGTAGGCTAGAACGTAAGAGATAAATGTGTAGAGTTTAAAATCAGCGTTATTTTTAGTTCATATTTTTTTCTACAAGTTATGTATAGGTAGATTTGTATAATACCTTTTTTGTACTATAGCGGACGTTCCAAATACCAATTAGTAGGTTTTCTTTCCCGGAAAGTCGCCCAAGTAACACAATGACACACTTAATGGAATTCCTAACGTGCAGGTCACGTTTGCACAGACACTGTTACGCCATATTGTCTGCTCTTTTTGTGGATTCAGGAATATTTCGAGAGAAAATAAGTAAATATTAGGTTAGTTAAATATCATCTATACGCTCATCGGTCAGTACCTTTGTGAAAAAATTGATAACAAGGCGTTCGGGTCACCGCAAATAACCATTAAATAAGTAATTATAGCCAATACGCCTCTTAAGCAACAGTGTTCATTGCAATTATAAAACGACTCCGAGGTACCTAGAATAAATATGGCGACTTAAGTAGTACCTCATTCAGGACAAGAACGGAAAGCTTCCCTTCCTTTTATTTTTCTGTGACTTTTTAGGAGACCCTTGTTCTTCTGATGCCGTGACAGAACATGAGCAGAAGGCCCACTTTGATTGTAGCTATATCTCTCTATCGCAGGTTTAAGTAAGAGCTGCGCGTGATGAAGTGTGATAGAGCGAGGGGAGGCTAGACCGCACAAACACCGCCAACGCACTCAACCTGAAGCAGTTACTCCGTAAATCCTAAAATTGTCGTTATTTAGACTAAAATATAAGTTAATGACTGTGTTTAAATTTCTTACAAGAAAGAGACAAAAAATCTAACTCACCACACTCCGCACCAAAAGTTCGATGGTGAACCATACATTGCATACCAGCTCAATATAAAAGAAGGCTATGTGAGGTTCCCCATCATCCAATAACTGTGTATAATTATTCACATCTGTCCATCGCTGGTGGATCATTTCTGTTTGATTCTCTGTGTTGTTCGACTTGTGGTACCGAAGGTCGGGATGCGTCTTCAGGCAGAAACACAGCACCGATATGCAGATGAAGAAGACGGATATAGCTGATATCACCTGTGGGAGACAGAGAAAGGTGGTGTTACTGTTTAGTTGTCAAGTTTATCATTAGAAAGCGTTGTCATCCTGGTAATACTCAAAAACTAACATAACCTACTTTAGTGTATTGTGGTTTAGGCGATAGGCTAACAGCCTGTCACTATAAATAGCGATACACATTTCAATCTAACATAATATTTGTCAGACGTGGCGACAACGCATTTAATATGGCGTTTTGCGCACTGCCTTCCCCGTAAAGGCGTAATCGACTTTATGTATGTATTGTATGTATGCTTATACAACCTAGCCATTAGATTTTTTTCGTATTGCAAGGAATACAGTCCGAGCAAACAGTATAAAGAGATGGTTAATGTATAAAGTATTAGGCCAAAACAAACACAGACAAAAATAATGTTTGTGTTGATAACCAGAATCTGCCATTGTAAGAAAGAAATATTGTCAAAATATTTTTACTTTTTTGGGACTGTTTATGTGGAATATTGTGTAGTTATGTAATGGTTAGAGTACAAGACTAGTTTATCTTCATACTATGGCTCGTATTTATAAAGCGATCTCAAGATTGAGAGCAATATTGAGTGCGGATTTGACAGGTAATTTTGTACTAGAATGGCATTTCAGATACGAACTCAAACTCACTGTCACTCTTGAGAGCTGATTATAAATACGGGCCTATGATTATCTGAAGAAAAAGAAAAAAAACTATTTTATGACGATGCAGGCTGAATATTCTGATTGTCTATCAAAAAAGTTAACTCTGTGCTTCGGAAAGCTAAATGGCCTGCTATGTTCTGTCAGTCGATCTATTTCTCTTTTTAAATTAAAGTGGTTGTAGCGCTGCCTAATTAAAGCCTTAAAATGTGCCTACCTATGCCTAACTTATGTTTAAAATCCCCAGCTGTAAACGTACGTAAACAGCATACCTATTCAGAATATTAGTGTTGTAGAAGTGTTTGAATTATTAATTACCTTACAGAGCCTAATATTAACTAAGAATAATTAATTATTATGCCTGCCTACGTCTCGAAAGATTATGATTATAGAGCAGAATGATTTTATATGAAAATGTTTAGCAAATTCTAAGGAAAATTTATACGAATTTTAGGCGTTTGGCTAAATTATTAGTATTATTACCAATTTTAATTAAAGAGAAATACAAATTCGCGAGCAAGTAACATACGTAGGACCAAAATTAAATATTATTTGAGTAAATTCATTATTTTACTGTAAGCTCATATGGATTCACTTATTTACGAAAAGATAAATAAGGCTCTTTCTGCTTGAAGTATCTGCGTGTTATTTAGAATACCTATTTTATTACATTGACCCCGTAAATTAGCTATACCTAGCTCAGTTGAAAGTGTCTCTCTTTGAACTGAAAACCGAAATTTCCATTCCTTTATAATTTCAATTTTCACAAAAGGATCTACTTAGGTATACTTATGGAAAAATACGTGAGAATTCAGCAGAATTATAAATAAATTATTTTCAGGGCTCAGTACAAGTTCCCATTCATCTCTTTCATAGGTTCTTCCCTTTGTATAAACCGGGTTTTATGAAAATACGGTCATAGACAGAAAGAGGGGCAATCCATCATCTTACTGTGACTAGAGTTTGTTTGGAAGTTATATAATATATAACATTTTAGTCGTAAACTCGAAACGATAAAGATTGATGGGTGTTTTCGAATAACAATTCGGTCATACAAACATAACAAATAAGTACCTTTGGTACTAACAAATATTATGCACCTTCCTGTGAAAAAAGTAGGAGGAATATTTTACGGGCTGTGATACATGCATAAATGCACGCCTTTATCCCTTGTGGGGTTGGCAGCTCGTAAAATCCTAGTGGGTAAAAAGTGCCACGTCTGACAATATTTAAGGGCAATTTCCTTCCGTTCCGTCCCGGAAATGCCGTGTTGCTCTAAGGCAATTTTAGATTGTTATGTGTATCGATGTAGTGACAGGTTGTCAGCCTATCGCTTAACCTAACCCTTGTATCCTTTTTGCTGACTTCTTCAGCATGCCCGGGAGGAAGGGCAGCTGAAACATTCCATGTTTTTCTATCGCTCCCAGTACCAACATGGAAGAAGCTGTGATCATGTTTTGAAATAAGATTATAGGTATCTTTTGTAAATCCGTGTAGATGAGGGGAAATAAAGTAGACGCTCACCAAACCCTACAAAAAAAAACCGGAGTCTCATTTCATGTTGCAAATAGACTTAAGTCACATCTAAGTAAACTCGAAGATAGTTCAAAGCTGCAATGTTGCTCATGCTGCTTATTCGAAGATGCTGCAGTTTGGTCGAACACCAAATAGCGCAGTAAATATCAGGAAATTCGCTAAGTTTCTAACTAGTTGCTGGAAATTGGCTCGTGGCACAGTCCACAACAATGTTTACAGTTCGATTTATTACCTAGTTCTACATTTACTATTGCAACTTGACTCCAGCCATACTTTTATTTGAAAATAACATTTTCTATCGAATATATTTCAGACGACGAGCGTTCTGATGAATCGTTGCATAGTTTAGTGACAGCTTAGCGTACCCTCCGTAGCACGAAATCATTCTTATCAGAAAAACAATCATACGAAAGAACAATTTCTAACCCACTCTAACTCGTTCGGTGCATCGTCGTCTATTTCTCTGTACTCTCTCCCTCCCTCCCTGACCTCCCCCACTGCTAATAAATACCTTCTAGGTTGCTAAATAACAAAAATTAACAAAACCCCTCTGGAAATCGCAGATATATCACTGGCCCAGGCCAATTACCACCTACAAACAAAATGGTAAAATTGTTCATTATAAACTAGAGGTAGAATAGATGACCTAGTGGTCTGAGGCTTTCGATCCGCAGGTCGTGGGTTCCATTCCTACGAGAGACATACTTAGTTAAAATTATATACATTCATACATACATAAATCACGCCTTTATCCCTAATGGGGTAGGCAGAGTGTCAACGTCCCAAACAAAGGTCTTTCCGCCACGTCTGCCAAGTTTTGAGGGTTGTTTAAGATAGATCTGTATATTGCTGAAGTGACAGATTGTTAAAAGTTAAGTGTTTAAATTACAATAATTAAACTGATACCCTCGAAATCTCTTAGCTGGTTTTTACACCATGCCCGGGAGGAGATGCAGCTGGCACATTCTATGTTTGTCTATCGCTCCCAGTCCAGCATGTAAGACTCTGTAATTAAGCTGCAAGAATTATAGTATTACTGAATATAGGGGCCCTCAAACGAAGCGTAGCCAGGAGCAATTGCATTCTATAATTTATTCACAGAGACGCGACTGCTTTTCATTTCTTGGATTATCTTGTATTTTTTTACGTCACATCCAGAAACAGAGAGGATCCTGCAGTTATTCCATTTCATAAAGACTCATCCATCACATTTTATTTGATGTTGAAAGTATCTTTTTTACTAGGTAAAAAAACGCTGGTCAAAATCAAAGTTCAAAGGTGAATCATGAAGCAATCAAGATAACATTTTGTACAAAAAATCTTCAAAGCTCCAATAATGTTTTATTCATAATGAAAGCCTCTTGAAAGTTGTAACTGACATTTATACTTTTCTGCTGACCTTACCGCTTAGGGCAAAACAAACAATCCTTGTTTGTATAGGAAATGTGACTTGTAGTCCAGCCTTCCTTTTAGGTACTCGACAGACGGACTGCACAACTGCAATCCGACTGGCAAATTGTAGTTCAGATGTAGTTTGAATGCAGTCGGCGCTACTGAAACTGCAATGAAACTTTATGTTGTTGGTGTGCAGTCGTCATCCAGTTCCACCGACTGCAAACTGACTGCAAGCTATTGCACGTTGACGTGCATCTAGTTCACCTAATTTTGTTTATTTAAGAATTGCTGTAAGAGCAATTTTCAAAAATATTGGTAAAAAGCCAGTATCAAATAGTTGCGCTTTAGTTTATGTCTGAGAAATTCTTTAAACTTAAGTTGTATCATGCTTAGAAAAGAAAAGTTAACCAAATAGTAGCGGTAAATTAGGCAGCAGCGGGCTGACTGACAAGACAGCCCGTCACTATAGCCATACACATTTCAATCTAAAATTGCCCGTAATACTTATTTGTCAGACTTGGCAAAATCGTTTGTTACCAGGTGTTTTACGCTCTGCCTACCCCATAAGGAATATAGGCGTGAGTTCATTTATGCATTGTAAGTAGTTAAGTTGCAGTCCGTCTGTCTAGATCCGTAGGCCAGGCTCCCTTTTATACATCTTATTTGTCGTTTGTCTATTTGGTTTGGAATATAGAAATTCTAGGAAGGATACTCGGGTTTGCCCATTACTGCCACAGAAGTAAATATTTGTATTTCTTTCACAAAGTTCAAAGAGAATGGAAAATATGAAAGACGATATTTAAGATTTTTAGGAATACAATTTGAATGTCAGGGGTTATTTTATATCCTACAGAACTTATAATATGGATTCACAAAATATATGACTTAAAATTTAGCCGGAAGAGTTGTTCAACAAAGTTGCTATAATTGACATAATAGTTGCGAAAACTGAATGTATTTTTTTTACAACATTAATTAAGCGTCAAATAAAAATATCTAATAGAAAAGATTTTTCTGTTTTAGTTCATTACCTCATTTTGCTTACCGCACCACAGTATATTACAGTAAATGAAGAACATATTTCTTAGTACGAGATGTAATGCGGACAAAGTAAGTAATGCGTTATGTTTTTGCTATGACAGTTTAGATTTGTCTGCTTAACGACCGTGGAAAAGCCGCACGTATGCATATGACATTATTATTGTACATAGCGTTCTTATTTTACCTCTGACAAACAAACAAATTATTAGTACCAAAAGGTTGTAGACTCAACTTTATCTAGCTTATTATTGTTGAGTCCTGTCACTTTCTAAAATTTGCATAATAAAGAGACAGAAATTATACAGAAATGCTATAATATATTTATAATCTTGCAAAAGTGACGCTATAATACGCCTAAAATGTGGCATGCTAGATAGTGTTGATACGTCACTTTTACTTGATTATCAAATTATCAGCTAAGCTGTTGTAGTTCTGTCACTTTTTTATTGTAGAAAGAAATTAATAGAGCAAAACTAGAATAAGTGGAGTTGAATCAAATTGGCAATACCTAGTTCGTTGGTGATAGTGCGTGCACTTAAAGCACAGAAAAGAAAATGGCGTTGGGAGCTAGCGCTCAGCGACTTCTCAAATAAGTGACTACCATCCTATACTATTAACAAAACGTGTTATATTGCACTACGTACTTGGACTACGTACTATAAGTACTTTTCAAATATCTTATAAAAAGTTATACTGCCCTACAAAATGCCAAAATACAGAGAAAATAAACAACGTAAAATTTGTGCTTCGAAATCTTTGAAATCACACCATTTTATCGTTGCCGAGTACATAACCGTTAGTGGTAGGTACAGTTGGTTTGAGATATTAAACCTCATTTCATTCTTCTTACGTTGAAAATAAAGGCTAAATTCGTGTAACATGTGTTAATCTTGATATGGTCTTAGTTGTACCACAATCACACCACGATATTACATTCTGAGAAGATAATCCAAAATAATGACCTCCACACGTCGTTAAAAACAGCTGTGAAGGCAGCTGGGATGTGAAGATTATTTCAGAGACAGTGCGCAATCTGAAAGGGGTTGTCTAGAGAACAAAACTGAACCTGAAAAAAAAAATGTTGTCTGTAAAGTCGGTGTTCGGATGATAATTTTTCGTCATTGATAAAAAAATGCATACTTTTATGAATTGAATTGAATCGGCCGATGTAGTGGAAGTGAGGTAGATGCGTTACAACACAAGCCAAACGCTTAGGCCGATCGGCCTATCTATTGCTTGTTACGCGCTAAAATTAAAGAAAATTGAGACTTGGCAAACCTTTTTAACCCCACTAACCTCATTCTGTAATGTTATGGCGGTTTTAATGCGAAACGAGGGAAAAAAATAATGCTTCGAGAGGGGTATTCTTAAGACTGATATATGACGCGTCTGCTCTCAAGCTTTTCCCGCAATGGGGCCGCTAAAAAGCTGCTTTATGACGCAGATATTCTTTGTCATAGTCCTCCAAATCGATTTTCGATGATGGCGGCAAATTCCCCAGAGATCCGCCTACTGCGCGGGACTACATTTTAGTGCCCAAGTGTTTGCGTAACACACAAGTGCATTCTCTATTCCTTCAATCTCTTATTCTGATTGGACAGATTGACTGACACGACCAGGGAAAAATCAGGCGCAGGACCGACTATTTACATCCGACATCCGACACCATGGATCACCTTACTTTTCGGACAATTGACTATTATTTGCCATAGAAAAAATAGCTTATTACATACATACATACATACATAAATCACGCCTTTATCCCTAATGGGGTAGGCAGAGCGTCAACGACCCAAACAAAGGTCGTTTCAGCACGTCTAAAATGTTTTGAGGCTTGTTTAAGATAGATCTGTAAATTGCTGTAGTGACATGTTGTCAGCCCATCGCCTAAATTACAATATACTCAAACCCTTGAATCCCTTAGCTGGTTTTTACAGCATGCCCGGGAGGAGATGCAGCTGGCACATTCTATGTTTTTCTACCGTTCCCAGTCCAGCATGGAAGTAAACTTATTACAACGGGGGGATATAACTGAATTTGGTTAAAGCAGGTTTACCTTAATATACCTACATAGCCTTTACAAACTTATGCTACTAAAGCTTAACCATATTCAGTTATTATCAAAATAAGCAAGTATCAAACTCCACTAAACTGTTAGTTACCAATTTCTACTTAGTAAACTAAGTTTTGATAATGAACTTTGATATTTAAATGCTAACGTGGGTGCAAAAGTTACAAACTGCTTCTAGCTAAAATATGAGGAGCATATTCTAAACATACTGCGTAAAATAAATAACCATTTTCACCCTTTAATGTTAAATTATAAATTGTTTTTTTTTTTAATAGTTTTTTCTCTTTTATTCCAACTTTAAACGCGATCTAATTGAAAAATAATAAAATAGCTGAGTACATAAAAACATCTAGGTACTAGAAAATTATTTCATTTTTCTTTCCAATATAAATAGTTCGATCGAAGTAATCATTCTGTATAGGGTTAGGGATGTCAAATATTGAATTAATTTTCCACAAAAAAAATTGATGCGACAGTTCTGTCCCTTTCACTCATTAGAAATTCTGTCCAAATGTCTTAAATAAATATAGCACCATTTTAGCGCTCTAAAGCTTTAAAATGAGGAGGTTGATGAATCGAGCACATTTCCACCAAACGGGAGCACTCTCGAGTATGTTGGTAATTTGCAGCCTTACCAGGCCTTGTTCCACACGTGTACTGAATCAGGCTCATTTAGAATTGTCAAATTTCTTCTTTTATCGAGTCGAACAACGACCCGGTGAACCTGGTGTCAGAGTTTTCAAACCGCCTAGTTAGTGGCACAGCTATTAGGCCTCTGATATGGTTTGTGAAACGACTTCTCTGTTACTATCGAAGATAGCGACCGAGATCGACGGCTGAAAGCGCCCACCGAATCCATTTTCTTACAGACAATCAGCCTACACAAATATCTACCCTGGGACCCTGGAAATTGAACCCAGGACCTCCGCATCGTGAGCACATGGCTCAGACCACTAGACCACGGAGGCAGTATCTACCAAACAGGAGCACTCTCGAGTATTTTGGTAATTTGCAGCCTTACCCAGGCCTTGTTCCACTCGTGTACTGAATCGGGCTCATTTAGAATTGTCTGCATTTTCTAACGGTAACAAGTACCCCTCATGGGAGAAGAGAGTGGTGAGACAAAAAATTATGTCTAACATAATTTCTAGGTACTAGAAATTCTTATTTTATCATACGTATGCCAAAGGATAATCTTCTTGAATATGTATAGGATAATTTTGCCAATCTTAATTTCACAGATTTTGAGCTTGAATGTGTCATTTTAAGTCAAGTTAATTGGCTATTCCTACGTGCGTGTGCCACTTGTGACAAACACTAACCCTTGAGTGCCTTCCGGAGCACGGAAAACACTCTAAATTATGTTCCTCATCCGATCACCCATCCATAAACAAGCCTAACATTTGTTACCGGAGAGAATAAATACACCCCACTAGACTAAGTGAGGTAGTCAACGTGTTAAATTGAATGCAATTACCTAGCAGACGGTGCAGTGAATATAAAAAGCTTTTACCCTTTAAAATATCGTTCCTTCGATCTCTAGTTTACTTACGTATCGTTTGGACAGTGGTTTCCAAACTGTAAATCTTAAGTACCTACAATATATTTATTAGGAGGTCGGACGGAGGTCTTAAATTGAAGTTATCCTAGAAAGTGCATTAATTCTGACTAAAAGTTGACGGTAATTAAGTTTATAAGGGTTATTCCTACATTAAACGCTACTAGTTTTATCATAGCTAATGACAACCTACTTAAAAAAATGTATGAGTAGAAAAAAAAATCCTTCGTAATTGACACTGTGAAATGCTTGATTTTGGGGTTCTGGTAGAGAAAATATTTATTATGTTAATAATCAATAAACACTCAAAAACTACAGTTTAGGACGGTATAATTTGGGATTTTGGTGTCTATTTACTTACCACTGATGATACTACAATCTAAAAAAAAGTGGTTGCAGAGCGGTTCTTAGACAAAAAAGTTTGAGAACCGCTGTATCAGACGGTCATTACTGTAATACTGTATTCTCTATCCAAGGAACGATCTCGTTACATTTTCTATCAGTTTTGTTCTCCAGAGAGTATTCTTAGAAAGTTTATTAAATAAATCCTTTACATACCAATTTCTCTACGATTTTATTTTGAAAATACCGAGTAACAATAAAGTGTTCTCTAGATACCTACAGTTTTTTTTTATTATGATGAGTTTACTCTTGATTGGTACTCTAGATCAGCGGTGACCGAGACAGAGTCGAGGATAATGCAATCTCTGATCCTGGCACTCCCACGAACCCAACACACAGCTTCCAACTGGTCTCCTGTGGGAGGGTGAACACAAAGAAGGTGCACTCTCGTTGGATTTAACACCACATGTGGGATCGTTCTAATATCTCTTCTATGATATTTTTCAAGAATCTTTAGTATCGTATCACGAAGATTATAAGGCAAGAGAGGAATGGGAAGACCGAGACGCAATTACTTTGACCAAATTAAAGAGAAAGTGAATGTCAAGTCGTATCAGGCAGTGAAATCGTTGGCAGAAGACAGAGAAAGTTGGCGATTAGTCCACCGACAAGTGCCTGAACTTAAATTTAAGAAGAAGAAGAAATGGGATCGTTCAGATGGACCAGGCGAGACTTTTCCACAGACAAGCCTGAGATGCCGTACCATGATGGATAGCGATAGGTACCACTTTTCCCCACTTAAATATGCCTGTATTTTTATTTTTACCAGGCTTTAATAATGGAATCTTTTAGTCGCTTTGTACTCAGGCTAGTCTAGCATGTTATACAACTTACGTACATCCGATAAGAATAGTACATTGTTTAACGAGTGGAGAACATGACCGATTCCCACGAGGGTGTAGTTTGAGGCCCGAAGCGTAGCTGAGGGCCTCAATACACACGAGTTGGGAATCGCATTTTCTCCCGAGTTATACATAGTGCTTTATACTACACCTATGAGGAAAATATAATTAAAAATCCTTGTAAAATAAAGAATGATATCACTTACATGAGAAGATATCTTAAGAACATTTGAAGTGTCATCATCCATTCGAACAGAACACAAACAAACAAAACACATAATAAAAACAATTACACATTACATCGAAAACACTAAAAACCTTATTTACATTGAATAAGTCAAATAAATCAAAGAACGAAAAAGAATTCGCTCGGACATGTTGATTTTACCATATTTTTTACTTAAAAATATAAAAGAGGCAAATGAAGCTAAGCACATACTGCCAAAAATGTAAGTGGCCAGTATCATTTTGTGGGCTTCGAGATACAAAGTTTTTGTGTTTTGGCATCCGCCTGTTTCTAGTTTTGAATTATGAATTTAAAAAAAAATAAAGTAGGGGAGAAAATACTTTCTCCCCTAGGGGAGAAAGTGAATCCCATATATTTTTGCCGCCCGCATATTCGTTCGCTTGGATTTACGTACTTTCTTCCCTTTTTTCAAGTAAGATCTAATATACTTTCCGAATAGGTGTAGTATAAAGTATATAACCAGCTCCTAGCTGCAATAGCTGCCCTGAAGTGTACTTAAGCATTCCACTGGACTGCATGCATCGGTTAAGTTCCAGGCCATTTGATTTGATGGATTGATAGTGGATACCTACCTAATGTCTTCATCTCACTCATATCGTATAATTTACAAATTTGCTTTACAAATACTCCATTTGTACTTTAGGGAGACATATTGCCAGATCCCTTTACATCAGATGGTTTTACATTCCTTATAAAGGTTACATTCATATACGCGTAATAATCATTGTAAAATAAGGCATTTTCGCCACGACTGACAAAATATTAGGGCAATTTTTTGATTGAGAAAAAAGGCCGCCAACTTACAAAACTGACTGACTAGGACTTGACGTTTATATATCCTAACACTCTGTAATAATAGGTATATGAGTAGTGCTCCCATTTCATAGAATAATGTTTCAGGAAATGAACGCTTTGTCGGCATAGTAGAATGAATATCTAATGTAATTTAGCTTTCCGTGTTAGTAATTTTCCAACTCATTGTGACTGTGAATGGACCTATTACTGCGGTTTTAGAGAATAACTGGGAGTAAGTTTGACAAGAATAATTTTGACGTTTTGTAAAAGAATCAAACAAGCACTATTTTTTTAACCGACTTCTAAAAAAAAGAGGAGGTTCTCAATTCGTCGTGAATTTTTTGTGTTTTTCATGGAGAAATTTTAACCTTGAAGGTTATTTCACATGGTCAAATGTCCAAAGTTGAGACAATAGTAAAAAACGTCTTAAACCTTGAATATTCTATTCGCCCCTATTGTTCACTCAACAATGTCTCAACTGCATCTGTGTACCCGGAAGTGGATCTAAATAGTTTCTGTGTTCTACTAATCAGAGTTGGTGTAGTTTCGGCCTTTGTTGAAAGTTGGAGGTTCAAGCTCGGTCTAATGTTGAAATTTTGGAAATTGTAAAGAGTCCTTGTTATATCAGCATGAAAGCATAATTTTTATTTTACTGAAGTGAATTCGCTGAATGATTGAGTTTTTATTATTTCAAAAAGGCCCTGTGTAGCTATGTTTACGTAGTTGACAGAACATAGTTAAAAGTTTTAATATTCTAATCAACCCTAATTAGGTTCAAAGGGTGTAACGAACAGCTCAATAAAGGTTGCTCAGTTGACGAAACTGTTCTTTCAGGAAATAAATCGAGTTCCCAACCCAATACTAAATGACCACCGTTTCTCAACAAGATTTTTTTTACGGGGATTTTTTATGTCCAGAAAGGGTTTCTTACTGAAAATTTATGTCTGTTACACCCTGTATTACTAACTATACGAATGAAACCTTACCTTCGCCGAAGGAGAACTAGAAGGCTCATCAAACAGCGACCAGACTTTAGGTTTGAGCCTCTGCCAGATCCCCAGCTCGCCAGAGAAGTAAGCCTCTTCATAGCCGAAGAGCCTGGCGATTTCTTCCTCTGATGGCTTCTCACTGTCAATGTCCAGCTTGTCCAGGATTGCCAGGGTATTCTGTAGACAAAGAGACGTACGTTTTAATCAAACCTAATCAAACCTAAGTAAGTTATAGTCTAAAACTGCAGGTATAGATATTTTTTGGTGATAACCTAAAACATTATTTTGTTAGGTATCCAAAATATTATTTTCATTATGAATCCTTACCCACGAGACGTACGTAGAAAACAATTTATGTTGTAACAATATTTCACCCTAACCTATATAACAGATCTAGTTTCAGACATCGTTAGTCTTCTCCAGTCGAAGCTCTTCAACGTTTCGATAGAATCAGATATTCTGAAGTTAAAGAGCACTTAGACGCTCAAGAGAGCAAAACCGATAGCTTAGTAAAGTTGTTTTAGAAACTTGGCTTCGAAGATGTAAATATACCTATTTAGTTAGGAATTGTTGTATGTGACAAAACAAACTCATCTTACTCAGGGGTATTACAATAAAAATAATATTCCAAAATAATTTCCTTCTTTGTGTTTGAAAAACAAAAGAAGAAATAAAAAAAAAAATGATTGTGTTTCATCATCATCATCATGTTGGCCTCTTGTTTATCCAGTATTGGATGTAGGCCTCTTTCCTTCTCTTCCACTCCTGGCGATCTTCTGCCCGGCTCATCCAGTCTTGACCTCCGATGTCGTCTACCCAATGATTGTGTTTATTGATGATTTTTTAATACACTTTATTTTGTCACACGTAGAAATCGTACACACGCAGCTTTTGATCAGAGACCCAAAGTCCAGACTTATTGATCTAAACATACTTTTGGACCTGCATCGTTATTTAAAAACATTTTAAAACAATGGGTAGGTACGCGTTCAATTCTTTTTATAAAAAGTAAACTGTTTGTTTTTTTTTCTCGCAGGCGCAGGAGGACCACTCAATAGAATTGAAGGGATCAGATAATTCAAACACTCGAAGAGCACTTACCTACTCGCTAGAGCAGAATCAATAGCTCTTTGGAAAAACTTGGCTTAGAAAAGACATACACATCAATCATAAATCACGTCTTTATCCATAATGGGATATGCAGAGCGTCAATGACTTAATTAAACGTCGTTTCGCCACGTCTGACAAGTTTTGAGGCTTATTTTTGATAGATTAGATCTCTATATTGCTGTAAGTAGTGAAGTGACAGGTTGCCAGCCCATCGCCTAAAATTACAATAAAACCCACGAACCCCTTCGCTGGTTTTTATAGCATGCCCAGGAGGAGATGCAGCTAGCACATTCTATGTTTTCTATCGCTCCAATATAGTGCAACAACAAATATTATATGCATGACTTGTGAAAATATTCTGTCAAGATGGAAGTTGCCAAAACACTTAATGTAAAACAAGTTTGATAAATAAATTGTAACATGTTCTGTAAATAATTAAAATTGTTACCGATAATGTTGTTGCTCTCTCACTACTGACTACAGGATAAACATCAAACAACTCAATAAAATGGCACAAATGAAATGTAAATATCCACCAGGATTTCCCTGGATAATACAAAGGTATTCAATACATCCAACAAATAAAACGCCAAATTGAATAAACACTTCCGCTATATTTGCTATCGAATAGATGTAATAACATTCGCATTTGGTCGTGTAATACTTATTTATTTTTAGGTAGTATAATTATATTAGTGCAGGGCCCTCTTTTCATTGGTTACTTTGGGATAATATGTAGGACCCAAGATCTTTGTGGGCCCCCGAGTTCTTGCCGAGACACCTATAAAGTTATCAACAGGCTTAAAATTTCTAAATTTTTAGAGATTATCTTCCACTTTTGACTAGACAATATAATTCTTCTTCTTTTTCTTAGCGCGTGGATTTTCGAGTCGAACAACGACCCAACAATTTATATCCTTTTTTCATTCATTTATATCCTTTGAACATTGCACACGATAAAAAAGTGGAAACAAAGAGGGGAAACCTTTGCCTAGCATTGGAACAAACAAGGTCGAAAAAAAAATACCTTAAACTTCCACACAAAGGAATTCTGCCACCATCTGAAATTCGAACTTTCATTTAAATTACGGGAAAGTAAATAATTGTTCAAATTAATATTTTTTATAGAAATGTATTTAGTGCCATTAATATCCTAGTCATAGGTAAAGGGTAAGACTCCTGACACAAGGGTTCATGAGATCGACTCGACAACTTACTGGTTACAAGAAGAAGGTCTCGTTATCGTAAATTGGCTAGGGCCCCAGGCCTAAAGACGGCCCTGGTAGTATGAAGACGTCGTTATATGCGTGTTTGAGTCAAACCTTTGTGATCTTTTCATGGCTGGATGTCGGTGTTCCCTTTGTATAAGGTGATGCCATCCTTACATGCCATGAGAATGAGAATGAATGAACGAAGAAAAAGAATGACATATTTGTCCTTGACCCGTGCTTTTGAAGAAAAGAGTCAGATTCTGTCGTTTGGGATTAAGATATTCACGTCACGTTATTTATTATTTTATAAAAGAAGATTTATTTATTTAGGTTTTTTTCGAAACAAGGTGATTAAATTTGAATAATTCGAAATTTTAGAGAGTTTAAAGGGAGCTAAAAATGGAAAAGAATTCTAAAATTTTAACTTAATAAAGGGTTGTAACTGTTTTTTTTTTACTTGATTGATTATATGCGTCCAATCTGAAGGTCCTGGTTACTAAGTTCCTACTTAGTGCACGCCAAGAATTTTGAGACTGTATAGTTTTTATTATAACTCTGTATTTCAATAAAATGGCTTGCGGTAACTTCTCTCATCATCATCTCAATACGTCCCCACCATCGGGCCTTAGTCGATCTCATGAGCCCAGTTCGGATTAGTCAACCTTTGGTACCTCCCTACCCTACTCAAAATCTTAGTCAATATCAATTCTGAGCACGCATCATAGCTATTGTTTTGATAACACATCCTGAGGGTTGTCAGTAATAGTTGGATCAACAAAGCCCTCAGTAATATTTGACACTTGCTTTTTGGTGTTTATCAAGATGTAAACAATGGTGGAAACCCTTTCTCAAGGTATGTAGGTATAGCTATTCTATTTGATATGATTATGGAAGTTTGGAGTTTCTCTGTTGTGATACATGGTTGTTTCTGTCTTTGCTCTTTAGTTTTGAGTGAGGATGAGATTTTATTTGATTTCGTAGCGAGATGCCCACTATCGCGCTTAGTCAACTTTTTTATATTTTCATACAAATTATAGCACTATGCCCACTTTTCCAAATCTCCATACAAAAGATCGCAAAATGACGAAAATAGCGGAAAGCCCAATATTTGCCATTGCATAAAATTTTATTTAACTAGCGCACTTATATCAAAGCGACACCACGTTGCGATTCTTTCTTCACAATTTAAATTATCATCCAACATCATCATCATCTCGTTTTCACTAATATAATGAGGTATTCTTCTTCATCTTGTTATTAAACTACAACCCAATCTAGCGGATTTAACGAGGATACAAGTCTTAACACTAAGCGATTGCCATCTGACCTCCGCAACCCAGAAGGGAAACCAGACCCAATCCTAGATTAGCCTTTTGCCAGATAGTAGCCAACCCAGCTGTTTACAATTTCAATTATGACAGTAATAAATAATAATAATATCATCATCATAAGACCCCACCGAGGGGCACGAGCCTACTCTAGGGCGATCGATCACGTGGGCCCAGTACGGATTGGTTGACTTCACACACAACCTTTGAATATCTTCGAAGGCGTGTGCAGGTTTCCTCACGATGTTTTCCTTCACCGTAAAAGCGCCAAATAATCAAACATAATGAAATTCGAAAACCGAAAAACACATTGGTACGTGGTGGGATTTGAACCACAACCCCCGCACAGGAGGCCCTATCCACTACACACCATCGGGCTTTTAATATAATATAATTTAAGTATAATGTAATTTTACCTTAACACTTATCCTGATGACAACTAATCAAGCTCTTAATCTATTAACGCTAAATCAACACGTCCGCTGCCATCACATCAAACTCAGGTTAATACAATCATCAATTAGCTGAAATTACAACACACCAAATTAGGATCCATTGACATGGAGCCTCCATGTGTAATTACAATCACTTTGACTGCCTCTGTGGTCTAGCGGGATGAACCTGAGGCTTTTGATACAAAAATTGTGAGTTTGATTTCCACACGGAACACAAAATTAATAAGTTTAATTCTTTGCAAGATTTTCTCATATTAACACTGGCTGAATAATCTGTTTGAATTGAATAAATCGAAAAAGTTATGATTTCGAATTACAGAAGGCATCAGTCCTAGCCGCAAACCATTGGCATTGCCTATTTATAAACTCTGATACTAAAGTTTCATCAGGTTATTTTATCGACTCAAAAATCAACTTGTTAAAAGAAGAATCACGTAAATGCTCTCTGTGGTGGTCTTTGAATGTCTTTTCTTTTCGCCTCAACAATAATTGATAAAATAGTGTATTTTTCCTATCAAAGATCAATCAACCATCCGTCACAGGACTGTATCACTGTGCATGAGTTTGAGCCTACAACGCTAGTTTTATTTACATTCTCTTTGGAGCCTACGCTACGCAGTTTAGTTGCAACACGTCATGTTTCGTTTTGACAAACATACATCATTTGTGACAGCTGCGTCCATCACACAAAAACGGTGTGCCAACGGTTTTGGCGTACAAAATATAAGTCAGTAGAATAGTTTTACAAACAAAATGTTGTGAGAAACAGCAATGGCCTAAAAGTATGCTAAAGGAATGATTGCATAAAATTAAAGATGGATCACTGTCAAAAAGATGATAATAAGTAATAATAATAAATATTATAAATACGTTTCTTTTTTGTACTCTGCATACCCTAAATGATTAGGTAGTTAATTAATGGGACTACTAAAAATATCTTATCACATTTTTATTAATGCTTTTAGGACTTCAATTATTCAACTCTGTTTAATGAATACATTTTGTACTAGGAGTATAATTTCTTTCATTTACGCTGAAATTTTCGCTTCAAATTCTTTAAAATAAAATAACAAGGCAAAGAAGCTTTCCTCTTTGATGAATGAAAAATTGCGCGAAGAGTTGGCAAAATACGCAGCAATAATTCTTTACATAAAAATGTAAGAAAAATCCAGTCCTGAGACTTTCAGAACTGGTTGACAAATTGAAGCTATTGGAGTAGAAAGAGCTTTGGAATGATTTTTTAAATATTTATTCACTTTTTTTTTTGTGTGTGCATTTTGACTCAGACGTTTATGTTTATGGCGTTGTAAGGTCCTTTGTGTGTGCAGGACTGCTGTGCATGTGTACTTTGTTAGGGACACGCAGTGTAAGTCAAAAAAATCCCATTGTCCGGGGAGATGCACCACACAGGCATGCGCTTTATAACACTACCTGTGCATATTCTCCTTGCCTTGGTAGACTTCGGTCTACAGCCTATTGAAGGACTTCCAAGGATTCCAAGGTGCCCAGGAGGGAGGTGCTCCGACGGCGGCGGAATGAGAGATGCCATGGGGTACATCTCCTCTGATGCCATTAATGGATTATTTAAAAAAAAACTGAAGACAAAACCTGCGTATAAAAATGTTCTAAAATGTAGGTCTATTCAAAATTTAATTTACCCTACTTCTGTTTATTTTTAGTTTACAGTCTCAAAGGAAAACCCGGTTTTTATCTGGTTTTATCCAGTTTATCCACATTACTGAACCGGCCGGGCGAAGATAAACAGAGGATCAACATTCCATTATCAAGATCAAGCCCTGGACTGTCGGTTTTTTATCCGACTGTTTGGAGAAAAGATGGGTAATGTTAGCGATGGAACGAAAGATTCGCAAAGCTTGTTTGTGTTACTGCAGTCTGTCTAATAGGTATGAAATTTTTTATCGACAATCTTATTTTTCATAAAAGAATCATAATAGGT
>JARACY010002911.1:0-37766 GCA_029255725.1 Scrobipalpa atriplicella | reverse complement strand
CGTCATAGGCGCGGCCACCGAAAATGCTCTATAACTAGTAAAGTACTTAATCAAATGAATTGACATTTTTCAAATATTGTTATTGTTTGGTACTATACCGGGTATATATTCATGGGTACTACTATATTCATTACAAAGACTAACGGAAGACGGTGTCATAAATGAATTCTTTGTAACTCGCTGAGAATCAAACTCACACCCACGATACCGAAATGAACCCTCTGGATTGAGAGCCCAAGGAAACTCAAAAACTACTGGAAAGATTTAAAAAATTCTACAACCTTTAGTAGAAAATTACATTTACCCTGAGTAACATAAGCTACTTTTAAATAATCTACCGCGTAATCTATGTTACCGCGGGAAAATGTCCCACGGGAAAACACATTAAGCCGCGGTTGAAACTGCGAAACTGAAAAAAAAAAGCTAGTAGAAACTTTGTAAAAGTAACAAAAAAGCTTTATATTATTGTGCACTCAAACTATGCGCACAACGTTATTACGCTGTTACTTTAATGCTAGTATTTAGCCAACCTTAAGCGTACGTGCCTCCCGATACGGGATTCTGGGAACTCGTGTCCTAACTGTGTAGGTACATGGCTAAACAAGCATCTTACATACATACCTAACAATATCTGTAAACAAATCAAATGCAGACGATAATAATAACCATTCCATGACGTGTAGGTAGGTAGTATTCAAAACGGCGAAAAAGATTGCGAATAATATAATGTTACGTTGTTGTTGGTTTGGTACTAGGGTTTTAACCTGGAGAGGAATTTCCGGAAATGCAAGGGTTATCGTAAGCGGGAGTAACGCAGATAAAGGGGCATGGCAAATAGGAAGCGGTGCGGCGCGGGCAAGGCAGAGGCGCGTCAATTTTGTATGTAATTTGATTTGAAGTTTCTATACAAAGACGACGCATTGGCGACGCAACGGCGCCGCACCGCTTCCTATTTGCCATGCCCCTAATAGGTATCTAAGGGCCCGTTGACTCTTGTTGTTATTCGTTTTAATCATACTTTTGCGCATTTTTCGGTGAAAGTAAATATATTCAACACTAGCTTTCCATCCGCGTTAAATGAGTTTTGCCGTGGAAATAAAGGTTTTCCCACGGTGAAAGGTAACCTATGTCCTATTCCAGGAACTGTCCCCATCCTGATCCGTCCAGTGGTTAAAGCGAGATTGAGACATATTATACAAACATAGACATTTTATAATGTTATATTAAGTAGGATTTGAGAACAAAAGCCAGAACTTGAGAGTATTATTTTCCATAGAATAGATAATACTGGGTGTAAAAAGGTATTGCGTTCCTTGGAACCCATGTTCTACTAATGATACAAATATCCCAAAGTTCAAAAATTTTAACTGGAAGAAATTAATAACAATAACAAAGGTGCTTGTATGGACAAGGCAACATTTTATTTCGAGCTAAAATTTTTGTACTTTGTTAAAATTGTTTGTTATTATTAGTTACCGTGTAAATTGTTTGTTATCAATAACGTGGGCTTACCCTTGCACAAAGAAGAGTATAAGGACAAAGTGAAAGAACAGCTATCTTGTATTGATACCACTATAACTCTAATATTGACGACATTACCGTTCATCTACAAAAAAACACTTCTGTGATGTAGCGCAGAAAGTAGCGCCACAAGGTAAAATAAAACGTCAAAAGTTGAAAAAGGCTACCATTGATAAGCTGGAAGAACGCGAGGTCTGGGCTATACAAGAGAAGCCGGATCGATGTGGATACAGGTGGCTCAAGATAGAAGAGACTGGCATAAAAGAAAGGAGGCCTACACCAAGAAAATGGTAGAAGAAGGCTGAGAAGAAGAATATCATTAGTAGAACATGTG
This sequence comes from Scrobipalpa atriplicella, assembly GCA_029255725.1. Classification (NCBI taxonomy): domain Eukaryota; kingdom Metazoa; phylum Arthropoda; class Insecta; order Lepidoptera; family Gelechiidae; genus Scrobipalpa; species Scrobipalpa atriplicella. The sequence continues at coordinate 35,911 of JARACY010002911.1, read as the reverse complement.
ATTTGAAAGAACGCCGTATTTTTTTTACATTCTGTATAGTATTTTTTTAGACGAACTAAAAGTGTTGCCGTCCCTTTCTGATCTCCTAGGACAGAGGATGAAAGGTGACCATTTTATGCGCCCGCCGCGCTTATAAGTAATCTGTGATTTTAGTCAAGGTTTAGTTAATTTGGTGCATACGAATTGTCCCCATTTTGTATTAATCTCTATTGTTCCCTTTTTAACTTTTCGTTAAAATAGTCTTGCTCTGCCATTTCCCAGTGGGTCTCTTAGCATATTAGAATGTCGAGGAAAGAAAATAATTGAAAAATGTTGAACCACGTGTTACGATCGATGACAGTAATTCAACGTGAAGTAATTCCAACATAGATTCCACATTTATGTGAGAGGAAGAATGCTTGTGACAGGCGGCGCGCGCATATGTAGTGGTATATCGGATTCAAGCTGAGCTGCGAACGCGCAAGGTATTGTGTCGCTTATAGAACAATGCGCCGTATTTATAAAACATTAAAAGCCGGCGTATCGTTCGTGAAATTAATAACAAATAACAATTGTGAAATGTTAGTTCGGCAGCAGTGCGAATTACCCATGCCGTTGACTAATCGAACACAGAGTTTTCAGTCTCACGACGTTACTCCTCACACGCTTGTCCTTCTGACCACTTATTGATACCAATTTATATCGTGTGCATTTTTACATCATCTAAACTTATAAAATCCTTAGTCCTTACTTACAGACTGACTGACTGACTCGTTCATCAACGCAGAGCCTAAACTACTAAAGCTAGAATCATGAAAAGTCAGCAGGTTCTTTAAAGCAACCTTTTATTAAGAAAGGATTTTTGGATTTTCTGTCTTTTTAGGGGTAAAATAGGGGATGAAAGTTTGTATGCAAGTCTGTCAATTTCGAAATTAGGATCTTACAATTTCGTATTTCTGTAAGTAATAAAAAGAAATATGAGTACGTGTTTCAGCGTTTTTGGATTTTCTACCCCTAAAGAGGATAAATAGAGGATGCAAATTTGTATGGAAATGCTATCAATTTTAAAGTCACATATGTAACAATCAGCGTTCTTCGATTTTCTACCCCTGTGGGGGTAAAATATTTAGTAGATGGAAGTTTGTATGAAAATCCGTCAATTTTAAAGTTAGTATCTTTTAATTTCACGTTTACGCTAATGATAAAAAAGAAGCACATGTTTCAGTATTTTTGGAAGTACCACCCGTAAGTGAGTAAAATTCGGGCTGCAATGAAACTTCTTTAATTTTGAATTTAGAATCTTACAATTTTTGTATTTCAGCTAATGATTATAAAACATAATGAATACGTTTTTAGCGTTTTTCGATTGTCATCCCCTAAGGGCATTTAATAAGGGATACATTTTTGTATGAAATTCCTTTGTTTTGTATCTTGGAATGTTACGTTTAGTTTAGGCTAAGGATTAATAGTACATTACGATATAAGTGCGGTAGGTTGATCATTAAGGCGAGGGCTACAAGAAAGCAGAGGCTGTAATGATCAAACCGCACGTATGTCGTACGACGTTTTATAACATATTTGCGAGGAAATAGCTAAAAAATTAAAACAATACAGCGAAAAGAAAAACGCGCGGAATAATTTTTACTTATTCACAAATTAGGATGCGCGCGCATCAACGCTTTCTTTTTTAAGCCATAGTACAAAGAAACAAAAACCAGCCAGTATTACTAATAAAGTAAATTAATACTCTCAAGTTCTGGCTTTTGTTCTCAAATCCTACTTAATATAACATTATAAAATGTCTATGTTTGTATAATATGTCTCAATCTCGCTTTAACCACTGGACGGATCAGGATGGGGACAGTTCCTGGAATAGGACATAGGTTACCTTTCACCGTGGGAAAACCTTTATTTCCACGGCAAAACTCATTTAACGCGGATGGAAAGCTAGTGTTGAATATATTTACTTTCACCGAAAAATGCGCAAAAGTATGATTAAAACGAATAACAACAAGAGTCAACGGGCCCTTAGATACCTATTAGGGGCATGGCAAATAGGAAGCGGTGCGGCGCCGTTGCGTCGCCAATGCGTCGTCTTTGTATAGAAACTTCAAATCAAATTACATACAAAATTGACGCGCCTCTGCCTTGCCCGCGCCGCACCGCTTCCTATTTGCCATGCCCCTTTATCTGCGTTACTCCCGCTTACGATAACCCTTGCATTTCCGGAAATTCCTCTCCAGGTTAAAACCCTAGTACCAAACCAACAACAACGTAACATTATATTATTCGCAATCTTTTTCGCCGTTTTGAATACTACCTACCTACACTGGGGTACAGTATTCTCGCATAGCTAATATCGTGGTTCGGTGTCAGTAGCCGCTGCTGGTACGACAGGCCGCGCCAGGACGGGTACGTCATAGCGCGGCCACCGAAAATGCTCTATAACTAGTAAAGTACTTAATCAAATGAATTGACATTTTTCAAATATTGTTATTGTTTGGTACTATACCGGGTATATATTCATGGGTACTACTATATTCATTACAAAGACTAACGGAAGACGGTGTCATAAATGAATTCTTTGTAACTCGCTGAGAATCAAACTCACACCCACGATACCGAAATGAACCCTCTGGATTGAGAGCCCAAGGAAACTCAAAAACTACTGGAAAGATTTAAAAAATTCTACAACCTTTAGTAGAAAATTACATTTACCCTGAGTAACATAAGCTACTTTTAAATAATCTACCGCGTAATCTATGTTACCGCGGGAAAATGTCCCACGGGAAAACACATTAAGCCGCGGTTGAAACTGCGAAACTGAAAAAAAAAAGCTAGTAGAAACTTTGTAAAAGTAACAAAAAAGCTTTATATTATTGTGCACTCAAACTATGCGCACAACGTTATTACGCTGTTACTTTAATGCTAGTATTTAGCCAACCTTAAGCGTACGTGCCTCCCGATACGGGATTCTGGGAACTCGTGTCCTAACTGTGTAGGTACATGGCTAAACAAGCATCTTACATACATACCTAACAATATCTGTAAACAAATCAAATGCAGACGATAATAATAACCATTCCATGACGTGTAGGTAGGTAGTATTCAAAACGGCGAAAAAGATTGCGAATAATATAATGTTACGTTGTTGTTGGTTTGGTACTAGGGTTTTAACCTGGAGAGGAATTTCCGGAAATGCAAGGGTTATCGTAAGCGGGAGTAACGCAGATAAAGGGGCATGGCAAATAGGAAGCGGTGCGGCGCGGGCAAGGCAGAGGCGCGTCAATTTTGTATGTAATTTGATTTGAAGTTTCTATACAAAGACGACGCATTGGCGACGCAACGGCGCCGCACCGCTTCCTATTTGCCATGCCCCTAATAGGTATCTAAGGGCCCGTTGACTCTTGTTGTTATTCGTTTTAATCATACTTTTGCGCATTTTTCGGTGAAAGTAAATATATTCAACACTAGCTTTCCATCCGCGTTAAATGAGTTTTGCCGTGGAAATAAAGGTTTTCCCACGGTGAAAGGTAACCTATGTCCTATTCCAGGAACTGTCCCCATCCTGATCCGTCCAGTGGTTAAAGCGAGATTGAGACATATTATACAAACATAGACATTTTATAATGTTATATTAAGTAGGATTTGAGAACAAAAGCCAGAACTTGAGAGTATTAATTTACTTTATTAGTAATACTGGCTGGTTTTTGTTTCTTTGTACTATGGCTTAAAAAAGAAAGCGTTGATGCGCGCGCATCCTAATTTGTGAATAAGTAAAAATTATTCCGCGCGTTTTTTCTTTTCGCTGTATTGTTTTAATTTTTTAGCTATTTCCTCGCAAATATGTTATAAAACGTCGTACGACATACGTGCGGTTTGATCATTACAGCCTCTGCTTTCTTGTAGCCCTCGCCTTAATGATCAACCTACCGCACTTATATCGTAATGTACTATTAATCCTTAGCCTAAACTAAACGTAACATTCCAAGATACAAAACAAAGGAATTTCATACAAAAATGTATCCCTTATTAAATGCCCTTAGGGGATGACAATCGAAAAACGCTAAAAACGTATTCATTATGTTTTATAATCATTAGCTGAAATACAAAAATTGTAAGATTCTAAATTCAAAATTAAAGAAGTTTCATTGCAGCCCGAATTTTACTCACTTACGGGTGGTACTTCCAAAAATACTGAAACATGTGCTTCTTTTTTATCATTAGCGTAAACGTGAAATTAAAAGATACTAACTTTAAAATTGACGGATTTTCATACAAACTTCCATCTACTAAATATTTTACCCCCACAGGGGTAGAAAATCGAAGAACGCTGATTGTTACATATGTGACTTTAAAATTGATAGCATTTCCATACAAATTTGCATCCTCTATTTATCCTCTTTAGGGGTAGAAAATCCAAAAACGCTGAAACACGTACTCATATTTCTTTTTATTACTTACAGAAATACGAAATTGTAAGATCCTAATTTCGAAATTGACAGACTTGCATACAAACTTTCATCCCCTATTTTACCCCTAAAAAGACAGAAAATCCAAAAATCCTTTCTTAATAAAAGGTTGCTTTAAAGAACCTGCTGACTTTTCATGATTCTAGCTTTAGTAGTTTAGGCTCTGCGTTGATGAACGAGTCAGTCAGTCAGTCTGTAAGTAAGGACTAAGGATTTTATAAGTTTAGATGATGTAAAAATGCACACGATATAAATTGGTATCAATAAGTGGTCAGAAGGACAAGCGTGTGAGGAGTAACGTCGTGAGACTGAAAACTCTGTGTTCGATTAGTCAACGGCATGGGTAATTCGCACTGCTGCCGAACTAACATTTCACAATTGTTATTTGTTATTAATTTCACGAACGATACGCCGGCTTTTAATGTTTTATAAATACGGCGCATTGTTCTATAAGCGACACAATACCTTGCGCGTTCGCAGCTCAGCTTGAATCCGATATACCACTACATATGCGCGCGCCGCCTGTCACAAGCATTCTTCCTCTCACATAAATGTGGAATCTATGTTGGAATTACTTCACGTTGAATTACTGTCATCGATCGTAACACGTGGTTCAACATTTTTCAATTATTTTCTTTCCTCGACATTCTAATATGCTAAGAGACCCACTGGGAAATGGCAGAGCAAGACTATTTTAACGAAAAGTTAAAAAGGGAACAATAGAGATTAATACAAAATGGGGACAATTCGTATGCACCAAATTAACTAAACCTTGACTAAAATCACAGATTACTTATAAGCGCGGCGGGCGCATAAAATGGTCACCTTTCATCCTCTGTCCTAGGAGATCAGAAAGGGACGGCAACACTTTTAGTTCGTCTAAAAAAATACTATACAGAATGTAAAAAAAATACGGCGTTCTTTCAAATCACATGTTCTACTAATGATATTCTTCTTCTCAGCCTTCTTCTACCATTTTCTTGGTGTAGGCCTCCTTTCTTTTATGCCAGTCTCTTCTATCTTGAGCCACCTGTATCCACATCGATCCGGCTTCTCTTGTATAGCCCAGACCTCGCGTTCTTCCAGCTTATCAATGGTAGCCTTTTTCAACTTTTGACGTTTTATTTTACCTTGTGGCGCTACTTTCTGCGCTACATCACAGAAGTGTTTTTTTGTAGATGAACGGTAATGTCGTCAATATTAGAGTTATAGTGGTATCAATACAAGATAGCTGTTCTTTCACTTTGTCCTTATACTCTTCTTTGTGCAAGGGTAAGCCCACGTTATTGATAACAAACAATTTACACGGTAACTAATAATAACAAACAATTTTAACAAAGTACAAAAATTTTAGCTCGAAATAAAATGTTGCCTTGTCCATACAAGCACCTTTGTTATTGTTATTAATTTCTTCCAGTTAAAATTTTTGAACTTTGGGATATTTGTATCATTAGTAGAACATGGGTTCCAAGGAACGCAATACCTTTTTACACCCAGTATTATCTATTCTATGGAAAATAATACTCTCAAGTTCTGGCTTTTGTTCTCAAATCCTACTTAATATAACATTATAAAATGTCTATGTTTGTATAATATGTCTCAATCTCGCTTTAACCACTGGACGGATCAGGATGGGGACAGTTCCTGGAATAGGACATAGGTTACCTTTCACCGTGGGAAAACCTTTATTTCCACGGCAAAACTCATTTAACGCGGATGGAAAGCTAGTGTTGAATATATTTACTTTCACCGAAAAATGCGCAAAAGTATGATTAAAACGAATAACAACAAGAGTCAACGGGCCCTTAGATACCTATTAGGGGCATGGCAAATAGGAAGCGGTGCGGCGCCGTTGCGTCGCCAATGCGTCGTCTTTGTATAGAAACTTCAAATCAAATTACATACAAAATTGACGCGCCTCTGCCTTGCCCGCGCCGCACCGCTTCCTATTTGCCATGCCCCTTTATCTGCGTTACTCCCGCTTACGATAACCCTTGCATTTCCGGAAATTCCTCTCCAGGTTAAAACCCTAGTACCAAACCAACAACAACGTAACATTATATTATTCGCAATCTTTTTCGCCGTTTTGAATACTACCTACCTACACGTCATGGAATGGTTATTATTATCGTCTGCATTTGATTTGTTTACAGATATTGTTAGGTATGTATGTAAGATGCTTGTTTAGCCATGTACCTACACAGTTAGGACACGAGTTCCCAGAATCCCGTATCGGGAGGCACGTACGCTTAAGGTTGGCTAAATACTAGCATTAAAGTAACAGCGTAATAACGTTGTGCGCATAGTTTGAGTGCACAATAATATAAAGCTTTTTTGTTACTTTTACAAAGTTTCTACTAGCTTTTTTTTTTCAGTTTCGCAGTTTCAACCGCGGCTTAATGTGTTTTCCCGTGGGACATTTTCCCGCGGTAACATAGATTACGCGGTAGATTATTTAAAAGTAGCTTATGTTACTCAGGGTAAATGTAATTTTCTACTAAAGGTTGTAGAATTTTTTAAATCTTTCCAGTAGTTTTTGAGTTTCCTTGGGCTCTCAATCCAGAGGGTTCATTTCGGTATCGTGGGTGTGAGTTTGATTCTCAGCGAGTTACAAAGAATTCATTTATGACACCGTCTTCCGTTAGTCTTTGTAATGAATATAGTAGTACCCATGAATATATACCCGGTATAGTACCAAACAATAACAATATTTGAAAAATGTCAATTCATTTGATTAAGTACTTTACTAGTTATAGAGCATTTTCGGTGGCCGCGCTATGACGTACCCGTCCTGGCGCGGCCTGTCGTACCAGCAGCGGCTACTGACACCGAACCACGATATTAGCTATGCGAGAATACTGTACCCCAGTGTAGGTACCTGTCTGTAAAATTAAGTATTTTATGAGGTATGAGTATGTGGAAACCGAAAATACGCCGCAATTAGTAAAGTTGTCCTTTCTGGTACCGACAGGAACACTGGGGTCACAGTATAATTATAATAGTCTGACGTTCTGACTAACGTCAGACTATTATATAATACTGTGTTGGGGTACAGCATCCTCGCCTAGCTAATATCGCGGTACGGTGTACGTGGCCCCTGGTACGAGAGTAGCCGCGTCAGGACGGGTACGTCACAGGGCGGCCACCGAAAATGCTCTATAACTAGTAAAGTAGTTAGGTACATATCACTTTTCCTTTTTGGTACTGTGTGGTACACTGGCGAACAGCATCTTCACCTAGCCCTATTACCGTCATCTGTGTTCGTTACCGCGCCAGGATGGTGGTTGCCCGGTTCACATTCTTTCGGGTGCATATACCCTTTCTGTTACACATTGTAGGTATATGTCGCAGGGAAATAACGAAACCCCCTGGTTTACGCGTAAAAATGGTCAATCGATTCACGATATCTCTAGGGATTTCGCGAAATCCCTGGTTTCGTCATTTCCCTGCGACATCCAGTTTTTTTTTTAATTTGTGAAATAATTTAAAGGTTCTCCATACGATGGGAGGATATGTATGTCGGAAAACAATGACGATGAGACTCCAAACTCGCAAAGCATCAAGGATGAAGAGGATATGTCTCGAGTGTATCAGACCCTCAACATGCCCTCCCACGCCAGGGAAGATGCAAGCTCCAACAGGTGAGCTGTTTCAACGACAGGTTTTGATTTAAGTCTAAAGAATTTGTATAATGCCATTTATATAAAAAGCGTTACTTCATCATCATAAACTTAAGAGCGCTTTTCTTGTCGGTGGAGTATGAAATAAAAGCCAGTTCTCTCGCGATTCCGCCTTCTCCTTGACTTGACGTTTATTTTGGCCTTTATTTGGTCAATGTAGCTTATGTGATTGGAAATCCATATTTTCAATTACAATCAATCGACATCTTGACTCTCATTTACGAGTAAGCTTAATTATAAAAAGTTATGATTTATAGACGATGAGTTTATGGCTCGTATTTATAAAGCGATCTCAAGATTGAGAACAATATTGAGTGCGGATTTGACAGGTAATTTTGTACTGGAATGACATTTCTGATACGAACTCAATTTCGCTGTCACTCTTGAAAGCTGATTATAATTACGGGCCTATGATTCTTTATTTCCAGCAATGACACAAAAAGTAAATCGAAATCAGCGACACCAAACAGCCCTGCCAACTCTTCAGAGTCCAAACCACAATCGACTACGTCCACATCACAAGGCCTTACAAAACCCCCGTACTCCTACGTAGCTCTCATCACGATGGCAATTCAGAATAGTGAAACGAAAAGAGCAACCCTCAGCGAGATCTACTCTTATATAACCAAGGAATTTCCATTTTTTGAAAAAAATAAGAAGGGTTGGCAAAACTCAATTCGCCATAATTTAAGTCTCAACGAATGTTTTATAAAAGTACCAAAAGAAGGCGGCGGCCAAAGCAAAGGAAATTATTGGACTCTCGGTAAGTCTTCTCATGTAAATTGCAAATTTTGCAAATTAGGTGATATAATTATTAATCAGATGTTTTTTAGGAAGTAATGCTTTGCGAACTAAGCTGTGCGCGCACGTCATTATTTCATCTCACATCTCATGACTAAAAGCGAATTGTTTTGCGAAGCGTTACATACTCGTAATATCTTTAGATTGTTGGGTGAGTGTAGTGTTGTTTTAGATCCGCAATGTGGGGACATGTTCGAGAACGGCAACTTCAGGCGCCGCCGAAGAATGAAGCGGCCTTTCCGCAACACTCCCTACTCGAAGGCGCTGTTCGGCGACGGGTACCACGTGGCGCACGTCGCGCAGCACGTGCCGCCGCACATGCAGCCTCTCCCTCTGGGGACCAGAAACTATTTCGGATCTAGTTCACCATACCCGCCCTCATATCCTAGATACGATACGTAAGTTGTAAGCTTTTTTTTCTAACGACTTATACAAGATATATTATTATTTTAATTGCCTGCCATAGATTAAGGGGGGGAGGTGTTTTGGGTAACAATAACAATAAACAAAAGTAATTTGTATGGAAGATATTTTTTTAAGTGAAACTTCTTGAGAGTAAAATTTCAAGGTCGCGTAACGTCACGGCGTAGCGTCATGGAGATTGTCCCGTTACGCTCGAAAATGTCAAAAAAGTTTCACTTCTGACACGTGTGCTCGGCACACATGCTCTTTTTATTTCGAGTAGGAGTTTTTACATATTTTTAATGTGATCCTTGGTCAATACTAAACAGCCTCTGAGCTATGGCACTCAATTAAATTAACACCCTTATTTAATTATTCGTATTTTACAGGGTGTTAAAAAAAAGTACCTACTGAGTTCCTTTAACCACAATGTTCTACTGATGATATAAAACAACTTTCCCAAAGCACAAAAAGTTTTGCTTGGAAATAAATATTTGCCTTTTCCGTAGAAAGATGCTCTTCTTTTCTGCTATTTTGTATGAACAAGGCAATAATAAAATCGGGCCACAATGTTCTACTGATGATATAAAACAACTTTCCCAAAGCACAAAAAATTTTGCTTGAAAATAAATATTTGCCTTTTCCGTAGAAAGATGCTCTTCTCTTCTGCTATTTTGTATGAACAAGGCAATAATAAAATCGGGCTAAAATTTTAGTGCTTTGCGAAAGTTTATTCATTAGTAGAACATGTGGTTTAAAGGAACGCAGTACTTTTTCAAACCCTGTATTTGCTTAGCATATTTTAAAACACAAGAACAGGATTTTTATTAAAAACTTATAAAAGTTGCATACTACCAAGTAAAAGAGAGTATAATAATGATATCGTTTTACATCATTCATACAGCATAGTAGTATTTTATGACACATTATTACATATTAATTATTAGTAAAAATATTTACGTTTCTCATTTCTGTGTTTACAAAACAAACGCTAATGATTGATTGATAATGTTCGAGTCACGCTTTATTTCTCATTTCCTCAATTTATTTAACTTTTGTTGATACCTCTGTAAAAGTCTGGTTTTGTGGAAAAACAAGTTTTATTTTCTGATTATTTCTTCCTTTACATTTTACTCTTATTATAAAAATAATTATCTTAAAAATACTTAATATAGTAGTTTTAAGCAAGGATGTAGTGTTCAAGCAAGTCTTTTTCAAAAAAATTTAGATTATGGGAGTTTGGACACTCAGTTAATTTTAGTTTGCAGACTATCAACATACAAATATTATGTGCCATGGGCTCATGACCTAGATGTCCCGGGTTTGATTCCCGGCGGGGGACAAAGACTTTGTGTTGTTGTTTCTAGTTTGGTTAGGACATTGCAGGTTCATCACCTGATTGTTTGAAAAGTAAGATGATCCATGCTGACGGATGGGCATGTAAATAAATCGGTCCTGCGCCTGATTTTTCTCTGGTCGTGTCAGTCAATCTGTCCTGTCACATCAGAATAAGAGACTAAAGGAATAGAGAGTGCACTTGTGAGTGTGTTGCTCAAACACTTTGTGCATTAAAAACTAGTCCCGCGCAGTTGGCCGATCTCTGGGAGATTGGCCGCCATCACCGAAAATCGGTTGGGAGAACTATTAATTTACAATGAGTAGATTAATTTTTTCGAATAAGTTTTCAGTAATATAAATTACAATGTTTTGTTCGTGCATTCATCACTTTATCAAAATACAGCTCTCAATGTCAATTACTTATGAGCGCGGCGGGGGGGGTGAAGGTGTCAGTCAGCCTATATTTATCTATAATAATACCTACTTTACTTACCATATTGATAAGACTGCCTTTAAATTGGCTATTCTTTTCACTGATTAGAGAAAGTCGCTGCCGCTCCCTCCATTTACTCTTCTGTGATTCTTTTCACTGATTAGAGAAAGTCGCTGCCGCTCCCTAATAGATAGGCTGCGCTAGCTCCATTTACTCTTCTGTGATTCTTTTTTTTTGTATTCTCTTAAACCAGTGTTTACATAATGGGAGTTTTTTACACGATATTTGTGAGTTCCTGCAGAGGGCGCTGAAACTGGCTATAATAACGTATCTCGACACGGAAAAGTCTATTGACTATACCGGGTGTAAGGGACAGCGTCCCGCAAACTGATAGGGGTTGCTCAGTCAACGATACTAAACACATATCACCAGGAATTTTTTGATCAATGTAGTCATTTTGTATGAAAAAGCAAATTTTTATTTTCATTTCCTGAAAAAAAATCCTGGTGGTAGTTGTTCAGTATCGTTGACTGAGCAACCCCTATAAGTTTGCGGGACGCTGTCCCTTACACCCCGTATTTAAATTTATATCTTTTTTAATTAGTTTTGTCAAATCAATCTTTTTATATCTCCGAAAGCTGTATTTTCCTTATCTATAGGTAGTTCATTTATTAAATAAAGCAGCACTAAGAAAGCCTTTCTAAACTATACCTAAATTTTACACTAAAACTTATTTTTTAAACTGAGAATTTTCTCCGGAACGAGCAAATTAAAAACCCCCATTATCAAAATGTCCCAAGTTTGGGCTTACTCCAGACACAATACTGTTTAATATTTTTGTGTGAGAAACTTGAAGAGTCACGATAGGCTATTGTTACTAATGAAGTCAACAAACAATAAAACCTCTTGTAGGCATTATCCGGAATTTGTTTAAGGTTCCGGTCGTATCCCACAGCCAGCAGCAAGCCAAGCAGTTCTGTCTGTTGCTTCTGCCTACAGAATAATCCTTTCTCTATCTATTCTGTGCACCCTCTATATTCTTTTCTGCGTTTCCGCCTCCACCCACAGGATATTCTTGCTTCGCGTGTGACATTATTTATTAGTGTATAGTATTCCGAACAAAACGAAATTCAACAAAGTTTCAGTTAAGTTTAATATAATATTCAATTAGATTTTAATTGTTTTCTTAGGTCGTGGTTGACCCAATCGAGCAGCGGGCTTGGTTACGCGAGCGCTTGCGGCGGCATGGGGCGGAGTCCTCCGGGGTGCTCCCCGCACAGTGCGCTGCCTCACCAGTCCTCGCCTGTGCCTGTTAACCCATTCACCTCGCATCAACTGCAAGGACAGGTACAGCTAATTACTTAATTCGAGTCATATTTATTTAAAACATCTGGAGTTGATCTCACTGTTACCTACTGTTATAAAAGCACATACCAATTACAACAAATTTGGTTGAACTGTGTTTTGACTACCGATACTTATAAAAAAACAAAAGAAGACCATGTATAAAACTAAGCGTCAATAATGAGTGCGTTCTGCCCATTATAAATAGGTAATGTTATTTTACATATCTCATGCTCAGTAAGTGGTTCATACAACCCTAAAACCCGGGATGTAAGTGGTACTTTGCATCATAGGTTTTGAAACCTATGCTGCAAAGTAATTTGAATAAGGAACTGTCAAATTGCAAGAAAAAAAAAGTTGATAGCCTTATTTCAAACACACGGAATCGGATGATTAATCGAATCGGAATCGATTTTAAAACAAATTCTATTCGAATTTATTTAAATATCGAACTGGCCAGTACTAAATATGACGCATAGAGTCACGGAATAAGGCCATAAAAATGTAAACATAGGATTATGAAAATTATGAAATTTTTACTCTGTGGTTTTTATAACATATTTATAACCTCAAAACTTGAGTTTGTCGATTTATTACTTAGCATTTTATTATAAAACATTAACAAATTAAACAGTCAGTATACTTAACAAAATGTCTACTTGCAAATTAGATAATTTTTCTTACGCGAATGCATATATTTGTGATGGTTAAATTCGCTCATAGTGAGTTGGTATTGCCTACTGTTTCGTCGTAATTTCATGTTTTAATTTTCTTATATTTTCCCATAATTTTAACTTATCTTTCATTCGATATGTAATTCATAATTCATAATTCATAATTCATAATTTATTCTGCAATCATATGGTAGGTACACAGTTTGTATACAGTTATTACAGTTCAGTTGGTTTCTCATATGAACCCGGGTGAGGGTACTGCAAATTTTATATAAATGTCTAATTAAATTTCAATCATTAAATTCCTACTATCTACAATTAAATACAATAATAGTCAATTATATTAAATGAATAAACTTAATCTAGGTAACATGTCACATTAATCAAAAGGAAAAAAATACTACAAATCTCATTACATAATAATATCATCATAATAATAGTTAAAATTAATATAGTAAATGTCATAAGTAAAGTTAAATTTATGCCTCATTTTATAGATTTATCATTTAAAAATTCGTCCACACTGTAATAACACCTATTTACGAGCCATTCTTTCAGCTTATTTTTGAATATGGATATTTTTGTTTCTGATTTGATGTTTTGAGGGAGTTTGTTAAATATTTTTGCTGCTGCTGTATTTGGCCTGGTTCCGAATTTTTTAAGCCTTGAAGGTTTTTCAAATAAGTTGTTCTTAGAGCGAAGATTACGGGTTTGTACTTGACTATTTTTGATGAATAAATGTTCATTTTTTCTTACCAGTAGGGACATTTCTAGTATATATAGAGACGGGAGGGTTAATATACCGAGTTTTTGGAAGTGTGGCTTGCAGCTTTCGGGACATCTAATACCAGTAAGAATGCGAATGCATTTTTTTTGCATGACAAAAAGGTCATTCGCATCGGTACCGGTACCCCACAGAATAAGTCCGTATCGGAGCCACGCCTCTCCACAAGCGTAGTAAGCGGTCAATGCTGTTTTTAAATCGGAACATTTTTTTAGATTATATAGGGCGTACGCAAAGCTTGACATTTTTGTTTTAGTGGCAGCAATATGTTGTTTCCAACTTAATTGTGAATCAATATTTAAGCCTAATAGATTGAATGATTTTACTTCGTCAATTTTTGTATTATTTATTGTAACATTCAAATCAAGTGGTTTTGTTTGGTAAGTGTGGAATTGTATAATTTTGGTTTTATTTAAGTTGATTTGTAGGTTGTGTTCCATTAGCCAATTATTTATTATCTGTGCAGTGTTATTTATTTCTAAATTATAATTTATGTCATTTTTGAATTTAAATAAGATGGTTATGTCGTCAGCGAAGAGAGTACAATGGTCATTAATGGTAGAAGGCAAGTCATTTATGTATAATAAAAATAATATACATCCCAAGATTGTACCTTGAGGGATAGAGCCTCTTAAGACACCTGCATTCGATCGAATATTTTTTATGGTATAGTTTGTGTCATCATAGAATTGAGTTTGGACGAATTGTACTCGATCCTCCAGGTATGACTTAAACCACGAGTAGACTATTCCGCGTATTCCACATCCATATAATTTTAGTAATAAGATTTTATGTGAGATTTTATCGTACGCTTTTGTAAGGTCTAACAATAATGCAAGAGTTCGGAATTTATTATTAACATTTTCTAAGATTTCTTCTGTTAGATTATATACAGCTAGGGTTGTTGATTTTTTTTGACGAAAACCGTATTGGCTATCCGAGAATATGTTATTTTTTTCAAGAAATTTATTTAATCGTGAACACATGGCCTTTTCAAAAACTTTTGAAATACATGAAAGCAATGATATAGGGCGGTAGTTATTGGGGTCTAGTTTATCTCCTTTTTTGTAGATGGGCTTTACAATCGATATTTTTAAGGCATCAGGGAATCTTCCTTCATTAAAAGATTGATTTATAAGTCTTGTCAAAACTGGTGCAAATTCCTGCCTACAAGCTTTTAGTAGACTAGAAGGTATCTCGTCATCACCGAAACTATTTTTGTTTTTCATATTTCTAATTATTAGGGACACTTCGTATTCAGTGACAGGTTCCAAGAACATAGATTTCGATAGCGGCGCGAGTACTGGACGACCGCGTGCTTCACTACTGGAATTTGATTCGTCTGTGGGCGTTTGGTATACGTTTAAAAAGTGTTCATTAAATATGTTGGCTACTTTTTCCGGACAGTCAATTTTTTGTAGAGTCTTTTTATTATTAATACAGGTGGGGATGCATAGTTTTAGATTTCCGTTTCTCAGTTGGGCCTTTCTTCCTGTTGTGTTATTTATTATTTGCCACAAAAGTAAAGCATAGTGCTTACCTCATGGTGTAAGTCATCAAATGCATACTCGTACCATTAGCGCCCTCGCTGCGCTCGGGCGCCAAAAACCTCGTATGCATTTGATGACTTACATCCTTTGGTTAGCAATATACTATTACATATCTCATGCTCAGTAAGTGGTTCATACAACCCTAAAACCCGGGATGTAAGTGGTACTTTGCATCATAGGTTTTGAAACCTATGCTGCAAAGTAATTTGAATAAGGAACTGTCAAATTGCAAGAAAAAAAAAGTTGATAGCCTTATTTCAAACACACGGAATCGGATGATTAATCGAATCGGAATCGATTTTAAAACAAATTCTATTCGAATTTATTTAAATATCGAACTGGCCAGTACTAAATATGACGCATAGAGTCACGGAATAAGGCCATAAAAATGTAAACATAGGATTATGAAAATTATGAAATTTTTACTCTGTGGTTTTTATAACATATTTATAACCTCAAAACTTGAGTTTGTCGATTTATTACTTAGCATTTTATTATAAAACATTAACAAATTAAACAGTCAGTATACTTAACAAAATGTCTACTTGCAAATTAGATAATTTTTCTTACGCGAATGCATATATTTGTGATGGTTAAATTCGCTCATAGTGAGTTGGTATTGCCTACTGTTTCGTCGTAATTTCATGTTTTAATTTTCTTATATTTTCCCATAATTTTAACTTATCTTTCATTCGATATGTAAAGCATAGTGCTTACCTCATGGTGTAAGTCATCAAATGCATACTCGTACCATTAGCGCCCTCGCTGCGCTCGGGCGCCAAAAACCTCGTATGCATTTGATGACTTACATCCTTTGGTTAACAATATACTATTATTAAAGTGGTATCCTTTATACTAAAGTATATCAATCTATACATGTCGTAATGTTCGCCTGGACTCGGTTGGTATAAAAGGCTAATTTCATTTCCGTAATTAAATTCAGATTAAATTTTTAGTAGCGTATCACAATGCAATAAAACTGCTTGCTTGCAAATTGGTGCTTTCAATGCTCAATAAATTTTCAGTATCGACAAACTGTTTACATTTTTGTGCTCTTGATATTATTTCGTAATGGCAGATTCAATTTTATGTCTTGGTTGAGTGATTTAGTATACTTGATTACTATTCTAATATTATAAAGATAAAATGAATTATTTGTATTTTTGTTTCTTATGAATAAATTCAAGAACTACTAGACATTATAAAGGGTGTAAAAAAAAATACTGCATTCCTTTAAACCACATGTTCTTCTATTGATAACAAACAACTTTCGCAAAGTACAGAAATTTTAGCTCGAAATAAAATTTTGTCCTGTTTTGTCTCTCTAATAAAAAAAAATTACATGTTTTTTTCAGCTCCAAAGTTCGCTGCAGCCGATGCAATCCATGTCGATGAACAGCTACAACCCCATAGGCGTCACTGCGTTAGGTGCGTTTTGCGATATTTCTACATCTAACCTAAAATTAAAGAATATAAAGAATTCGTTTATTGCCACAACAAATAGTACATAATTATAACTTTAGAAAGAAAACATTAAAGAATAAAATTCGTTTCTTTTACGTTGAGTAATCGATATTTACCTATAGTGTTTAGAAATTCATATTTAGCAACCACAAAACATAATATTCTTGTTAAAAAGTTATAGTCTAACGTTAAAAAACGAACGTTATTTATTCAGAGTTTTTTTTGTGTTTACTATGTTTGAATCCATAAATTACCTATATTCCTCTGCTTTATTTTCATTTAATGGCACTGAGCCAGCTCTGCTGTGTTTCAGATGGGTCATCAAGTCCAGGCCCAGGTTACGCGCCATCATCTAGTGGGTTTTCACCAAGTCGGCACCACGACATTGTTACCTCCTCTGACACGGCAATCTCTAGATTCTCCTTTTGGCCTGAAGGTAATGCTATAAAGATAAACTACCTACGTGGAGCTCACTAGTACCTATTTTCGTTGATTACCAACAACTTACTAGTATTTCCGTCGATTACAAACTATACTATCGATAGCATCGTTCGTTGGAAAATAATAAACAATCGATAATATCGACATTATCGCTCTTCGATGTTGCATAAAATATCTAAATATGATGATATTTTAGTTTACATCTAAACGATATTTGATATTTGTTAATTTCGTAGGTATCGATAGTTTGTACAATTGATAGTTACTAGATAGTTACTTGTGTTGCCGATCGATAGTGCCCTATCGATTGAACAATCGATAGATAGCTATCGATTGTTTTCGTACTACTAGATATAAACGAAAGTTACGATAGGCCTATTGATTGTGTAAATGATTTTAGTACAAACTATCGATTTTTGTACTATCGATTGTTTGGCAACGCTAATAGTTACCTTGTTTGCATCAGAAAGTAGTAGCTTATAAGTAGCCTACCTGTACCTGTACCTGACCGATACTATCAAATACACACTCACTATCGATTGTAGAAAACGATCGATAGGACCAAGCAGGTGGCCCACGTAAGGTTCTATTTAGTTTTGGTTTGAAAATATTGAACATGCACAAAATAAGACCAAAAATTCGTTTTTGCGTAAAAATCTCCTAAAATTTAATTTTCTCTTTAATTTTATACTTGGTTAATATTTTAAAACCAAATTAACAACAAACACAGATATGTTGTGCTTAATTTATGTGTACAAAGTTTGGTTAAGATCGGTTTACGAACGGCCTACAGTTTGAGAATGAATGCAAAAATTCCGTCACTCCGAGGCTTCCCCGGAGTGTCGAAAACCCAGTGTGCGTTTCCACCAAGCGAGCCACCCTTGAAATTTGGATTTTTTATGCTAGTCATTTAGTAAAACTTTGAGAAATAAAATGTGAAACAAATACGCACTGAGCACCGGCCAGATCTACTTATGTATTGATATTGAGTTTACATATAATAATTTGTGTACAAGGATTTAGTTTAAATTTAAATAAAATTAAGCTACCTATGGTTATAAATTTCAGATCATCTAGTGCTGTACCTAATTAATGTTTTACAAAACAAAATATACGCTCACTTAATCCGCATACCTCGTCGAGGGTTCGATTTCTTTCAAATCAACAAAAGAATAAAAATGTCTTAATTGGCTAAGTCACATACAAATCATACTTTAAAAAAAAATACTATACCTACTGCCATCTAGCGGTTTTGTACCGCATTATTCTTCCAAACAACAAACTGAGAGCGAAACCGTAGTAGGTGTAGGTAGTACCTACAACCAATGGTTACTCTGTACGAGTATTAGCGCTTAGTTCCAGTTAACTACAACAGAGGGCTGTGTGTGCCCGGTGTGCCCGACGATTCAGCTCCTTTGTTCTTTATAGAGCAAGAGGTGACACGGGTTGACCCATCGTGAAAATGAATCATCTTAGAATAGGATGAAAATTTTTTCATTAGGATACTATGTACACTAACTATACGTACTGTAAAAAAACTGACCGAATTTAATAGTCCGTTTAGGAGATACAGAAGGTACTTTCCGAAAAGTTAATTTTGCCTTTTTTTACGTAACCACGTGCTAAAATGTATAGTGTGGTATATTTTTGGAATAAGCTCATTGAGCTCTTTTATCTGATACCCCACTCAACAGGTTCCTGAAAAAAAAAAACAGATGTTTTTCATACAAAAAATTTATGACGTCATAGCTACATTTTGAACCTACACCATGGCGGCAGACCAACATCATCCGATGCGCATAAGTGGTCTTCATGCTCTAAACACGAACTCAGCCATAGTTTAGTGAACCCGTGTCACCTCTTGTACTATTAAAAGGGTCTGTCGTATCAGCGAAATCCGAAATCCCATACAAACGTAGTTACGTTTCAATTTTAAAACGGTAAAACCAAACTTAACCAAACTTTGTACACATAATCAAATGCAATATACCTATTATATGTTTCTAATTAGTTTTGGTGTGAAAATATTATAAAGTAGCTTTCCGCCCCGAGGTTTTACCCGCAGCTAAGAGTTTTCCCGTGGGATTGAGTTCCCGCGCTGTTCCTACCTTTAAAATTGACGGAATTTCAATACAAACTTTCATCCTCTATTTAACTCCCTTAGGGTGGAAGATAGAAAAACGCTGAAACACGTGTTCATTATTTTTTAATCTTTAGCCCAAAAACAAAATTGGAAGACACTGCCATTAAAATTGACGGAATTTCAATACAAACTTTTATCCCCTATTTAACCCCCTTAGGGGTGGAAAATACAAAAACGCTGAAACACTTATTCATTATTTTTTAATCATTAGCCTAAATACAGAATTTGAAGATCCTACCTTCAAAATTGACGGACTTTCATACAAACTTTAACCCCCCTTTTACCCATTTAGGGGGAGGAAATCCGCAAATCCTTTCTTATTGGGAAGTTACATCATAGGAGGAACTTGCTCTCTAAGTTTCACGATTCTAGCTTTAGTAGTTTAGGCTCTGCGTTGATGAATCAGTCAGTCAGTAAGGACAAACGATTTTATAAGTTTAGAAGAGCCCGAAAAACCGTTTTTGCGTGAAAATCGCCTAAAGTTAAAATTGCTCTGTAATTTTGTACCTAGGTAGGTACTTGGTTAATATCCAAAACTAATTACAAACATAGATATATTGCATTTAATTATGTGTACCTAAACTACTATGTTTGGTTATGATAGATCCTACAGTTTAAGAATGAAAGCGAAACTACGTTTGTATGGAAATTCGTCGCCCCGGGGAAGGATTGGTGCATTGTCTTAGTAAGGCATCACAATGTATTAAATAAAATAACCCATACAATGATGCAGTAAAATGTCGAATTTGAGTTGGAGGTTTAAATGTAGAGGTGTTTTGTGTATGGTGCAGGTGGCGCGCCCAGTCCCAACCCAGGGTATGCGGTGAGCAGCTACTCGCCCACGCGCCGCCACGACGCAGTCACCTCCTCCGACGCCGCCGGCTCGCGTTTCTCCTTCTGGCCCGACGGTGAATAGACGACTCTATTGCTTTATTGCATGGGCGCTTATTGATCTACTTCATTCAACTCAGGAGAAATATTTTTTTCTCTTCCAACAGTTGGCGTAAAGGAAGAAACCTCACCGACACTAATAT
Organism: Scrobipalpa atriplicella; assembly: GCA_029255725.1. Lineage (NCBI taxonomy): Eukaryota > Metazoa > Arthropoda > Insecta > Lepidoptera > Gelechiidae > Scrobipalpa > Scrobipalpa atriplicella. The sequence continues at coordinate 15,372 of JARACY010002911.1, read as the reverse complement.
CTAACGGAGCACCTTACTCGAAATGCTTCATGTAGATAAACAAAACTGGAGGGAAACAAGACTAGGAATCATAATATCTATACATAATACATCTTTAACAATTCGAGTGATTTGACTTCTAAGATGTAATTTATAGACTGTTCTGTGCTGTAGCTGATATAGTGGTAGAAATAGTGTAAAAAATATTAAATGTGGACCCTATTATAGAATAAGTATTCGAAGGGCTTAATGTAATGTAATATAAAAGTGTAGGTCGGATCTTTTCAGTGGCTATTTCTTGAGTACAAAAATTTGTTGAACAAACTTTAGGTTTGGGGTGTGAACCTACCCAAGATAAGGAACATAGGTCGAGATATAAGAAAATGGCGCTCCCATACCAAAAAGGCTCGAGCCGCTGACACCATTTGTATGGGAGGGTCTATTTATTTCTCATATGTCAATGATCCTTGAGGAAAGTTATTCAGTTTCAAGGGTAGGTTCACCTCATGCACATCTTTAAGTTTAGTCAGCAATTTTTTTTACTCCTTGTATTATAATTTTTTTTTTTACTTTCTTGATTATGATGATGATGCAGGTAGAATGTTTTGGCCAGACTATTGAAATTAGGATCCCACCGTTATGTGATGATATTTGTCCACGGCTTTCAATTATCTTAGTTGTACTTGTTTGTAGGCTTACACCGGTAAGTTATGTACCTATAATAAAAGTCTTCCTATATATATATGTATATACAGGGTATAAAAAAAGTACTGCGTTCCTTTAAACCACGTAATGTATTACTGATATAAATAATTTAAAATAATTAAATTATAATTTTATTTAATACGTTAAACCGACCGTAGGCAAGTACCTACACTTCATCGAGGCCAGCGGCGGTGGCGCGGCCGGGTGGGCGCGGGGCGCGACGTAGGCGGCAGAGTACCTGTGACGAACGCCGTAGTGCGCGTGTCTACGGTTAGCTTGGGTACTTGGTTCTGTTTTACGTATTTTTTTTAATGAAAGTGTGGTTTGCGTTATACAACTTGTAACAGAAAGGGTATATGCATCAAGAAATGGGTGAATCTACCCATGAAACTGAACAACTTTCCCTAAGGAACATAGGTCGAAATACGAAAAAAATATTTTGACTTCCCATACTAAATGCGCAATCAGCTGATGCATTTTGTATGGAAGACCAAATTTTTTTTTTGGTTATTCGACCTATGTTCCTTAGGGAAAGTTGTTCAGTTTCATGGGTAGATTCACCCATTTCTCGATGCATATACCCTTTCTGTTACACGTTGTATATCACTTATACTATACGTGGTTTAAAGGAACGCAGCGCAGTACTTTTGGACACCCTGTATATAAATTTGTCTTTGTGTCGGTTTGTGTTCAAAATCTAGGCGAGACTGAAAATCTATGAGAAAGAAATGGTTACTAAATAATTAAAATATTTTTGAGCTTTGGTAAAAACTGGTGCAAGATTAATAGAAAACAAGATTATGTTCAAGTGCTGTTAACGTAGGTATGTTATATTATATGTGTGTGCTAAGGCTCGTATTTATAAAGCGATCTCAAGATTGAGATTAATATTAAGTATAGATTTGACAGGTCGTTTTGTACTGAAATGACATTTCTGATACGAACTCAAACTCGCTGTAACACTTGAGAGCTGTTTATAAATACGGGCCTAAGGTGCGTTGGGGTAAGACCGGATCGGGGTAAGATTGGATAATTCAAATAACTCCCAAACACGGCAATATATTTTTATTCTGAAATCATAAAGCAACGTGTAACAGAAAGGGTATAGGTATGTGTTACGGGCAATTTGATAAGTCCGGGCGCTATTAATAATGGCCGGTCTGTATTCATAATGGCCGACTCAATTTGGCAATGTGATTAAAAGAGCATGATTAATCACTTTTCCCGGCCATTATGAATAATGCCCACCCTATCTTGAACAAAGTAATAAAATAGGTGAACTGTAGTGTTTTTGCTTATTATATTAAATTAAACTTATATAATTTTCATGAAAAGTTTACAAAAAATTAATAATTAATGTTTGGTTAGGTTAGGTTAGGCTTTTATATAAAAAAATATAATGACCTAACCTAAAGAAGATATAAAAAATAACCTAACCTAAATAGTTTACTTTTTTAGGTTAGGTTAGGTTATCACATTGCCCGGCTACTAGTAGGGAATTATTCATACTGGCCGATAAATTCAAGCTATCTCAAACACTGACTTATTATACATGGACCACGGGCCATCGGGCATCATTAATAAGGGCCGATCAAAGTGATAAATTAATGACTTTGCCTGACGCTCTTGGGCATTATTAATAATGGCCGGTCCTTATTAATAATGCCCAGTTAAACACGTTGCATCGTGAAATGTGTGAATCCCAAATTTGGGGGGTATAATTGCCATACTCACCACGCTTGGCAGGCGGCGGGTTGGTGAGCGCAGTAGAAGTTTTCCATTCACAGGGAACGCTGCTGCCCATTCCCTGGATTTATCCCTTAGTCGCCTTTTACGACACCCGCAGGAAGTGATGGGGTGATGCTATTCTAACCCGGCACCACACGGGTAATACAGGGTATTGAAATTTCTTTATTCTATTCATAAAAAAGTTAAAACTGGATTTCTCTAAACTGAAAACCTTTAGTTTGAAGCCACACAATAGTTTTTGGAACGTAATTTGAACTTACCCTGCTATGGTCCGGTCTTTCCCTGAGATTTGACCAGCAAACCCAATCTTTACAAAGGTGTAAATTGGCTACCGGTTAAGTAAAAGAAACAACAAAAATACTGACATATAGCAATTTTTTTGTAAGCATAAGAAATGAGAATTTTTTTTCTAGGAATCTCTCCAAAAAACTTAAAAGCCGTCAGATCTTACCCCAACATATTTTGAAATGTTGTTTAAAAATGATGGAAATTATTAAATTAAAGGATGCACTTATGTTATGAAGTATGTTTTCACTACAACTATCGTTTGAAGTAAGTACAGAATAAAGTAATGTTCAGATTATAAACGTCGTAAACCGAAATATAATAATATTTTAAATTATAATGCCCTTTCTCTAAAAAAACAATGTTGATATAAAAATATGCTATTTCATTCCTGTTATACCAAAAAACCTTGAGTCCAAGCCAGAAGCGTTGTTTTTTTTTTTAAAGCTTTTATTTAACTTGCACTGTATCTAACTAACTAACTAACTATGTGTGTTCGGGTGGAATCTTGCAACTCATTTTTGAAGCAGTTATCTTCAACCGATTGAGCTGAAATTTTGCACACTTATGTTAATCCGGTGACAATGCAATATTATGATATCATCGAGCTGATCTCTTGATTGAGTTGACAGATATCCACTGGGTCTCCCTCATGGAAAGTGATAAGATATCTAAATTTAGGCTCATTATATTTGTTGTCTTGAGCAGTTTCTATTACATATGATGACCAGGGTCAAATGATGAAGCCGACAGGTAGCCGTCGGAACTGCCTCGTCAGAAGTGCTAAGATAGCCGAGTTCAGGCTCATTATATTTGTTGTCTTAAGCAGTTTCTATTACACATGATGACCAGGGTCTAATGACGAAGCCGACAGGTAGCCGTCGGAACTGCCTCGTCGGAAGTGCTAAGAAAGCCGAGTTTGGGCTCATTGTATTTGTTGTCTTAAGCAGTTTCTATTACACATGATGACGAGGGTCTAATGACGAAGCCGACAGGAAGCCGTCGGAACTGCCTCGTCGGAAGTGCTAAGATAGCCGAGTTTGGGCTCATTGTATTTGTTGTCTTAAGCAGTTTATATTACACATGATGACGAGGGTCTAATGACGAAGCCAACAGGAAGCCGTCGGAACTGCCTCGTCGGAAGTGATAAGATAGCCGAGTTTGGGCTCATTATATTTGTTGTCTTAAGCAGTTTCTATTACACATGATGACGAGGGTCTAATGACGAAGCCAACAGGAAGCCGTCGGAACTGCCTCGTCGGAAGTGCTAAGATACCCGAGTTCGGGCTCATTGTATTTGTTGTCTTGAGCAGTTTCTATTGCACATGATGACGAGGGTCTAATGAAGAAGCCGACTGATAGCCATCGGAACTACCTCGTCGAAAGTGCTAAGATAGTCGAGTGTGGGCTCATTATATTTGTTGTCTTGAGCAGTGTCGATTATACATTATGACGAGCTTGCCCCCCTCACAGAAAAAAATATTAAAACAGTTCGCCAAACGACTTCAAAGTCGTTGCCGCTATGGTGCATCTCGTTAGGGGTGGTGAGAGTGGTTTACACACACAGAAGGAGAAAAGTTAAAACGTGTTTCGAAAGTAGTCAACGTAGCGAGACTGGGCTTGCCCCCCCCTCACAGGAAAATAAATATTACAGGATAAGAACAATTTTTGAAGTCGTTGCCGCTTCGATGCATCTCGACTGGGGGGATGGAAGAGGTCGCATCCGCCCCCCTCACAGAAAAAGAATAGTTTTAAACAATTAATTCACATGTGTTTTTGAAGTAGGTAGTTGCTGTGTGACTAAAATGTAAAAAATAAATTATAAGTTAAAAACTTTTTAAAACAAGCTTTTATCTTAAATGCGCTAAAAAGAATAAAATAAAATTTTCCTTTAAAACTTTTTCTATCAATTTACAACGGCATTACATAATTTTTATAATATAAAAGCTTGTCGCGAGATTGCTAAAAGCTTGTGTAGATAAACAAACAAATCACATACTTAACCTCATAACTTGTGTTAAATCTCGCGACAAGCTTTTATATTATAAAAATTATGTAATGCCGTTGTAAATTGATAGAAAAAGTTTTAAAGGAAAATTTTATTTTATTCTTTTTAGCGCATTTAAGATAAAAGCTTGTTTTAAAAAGTTTTTTACTTATAATTTATTAATCGTGCATCACGACATTTTATACTAAAGGAATCTTCTTGAACTCATTTATAACAAATTTTATCAATCTAATATTCAAAAAATTTTCATCTTTTTGTTTTTCAAATTTCACACTCATAAAAATATATTATTATACAGGGTGTAAGAAAGTACTGCGTTCCTGGAAACCACATGTTCTACTGATGATACCAAACAACTTTCCCAAAGCACAACAACTGTTAAATGGTAATTGTTTGGTATCATCAGTAGAACATGTTGTTTTTAAGGAACGCAGTTCTTTTTTTTACATCCTGTATAAAACAAAAATAATTGTATGTATAAAAAAATAGCAAACTCAGGTCTAAAATAAAAATATGATCAATCATAGTCAGAACTTCGTAATTTGTACTGTAAGTATGCATGTTAAACTAGGACATGGTTTGCACTTCATAACATTTTGTGTGTAATCTTTTAAATTCGCATTTTGGTGTGTTTGGCGTGATCAGAGGATCAGAGACGTAACCGCGCGCTAATTTCGATTATTTAAATACAAAAAAGCAACCGATTGTGATTTTATCACAAAACTAAAACCAATCTTATTTTTTCATAACCTAAGGAAATCCAGTGTTTTGATCTTTAAATTTTGGATTTTCTCAGGATGGTGACAAAATCCTTGTTTATCATGATTTTGATCATAGTCCGGGTTTTGATCCAAATCTTTGTTTTTTTTTAAATCAGAACCCCGATTAAATCATACACCATTTCTGATGCACCCATGGTTGCACCCTGCATAGTAGATAATATTCCGCCTGTTGCCATCCAGCCTCCAGGTGAATGCGACCCTGGCGGTATTTTCCTCTGATCTTCGAAAGTTGTGCCCTATCCAATTCCACTTGCGTTGAGCGACTGCTTCCATGATCCTCGTCGCTGATTCTGTTCGGCCAAAATATGCGCAGGATGGATCGTAAACATTTGTTGATTAACTCTTGTAGTTTGTTTATCAGACCCTTCATCTACTTCCATGTCTCGTAGCCAAAGAACAAAACAGAGTTCACTATAGAATCGAAGATAGATCCACCTAGTGAGCACATTTGAAACCCAAACCGGTTTTAGCGGGCGAAGGCGCCTTTCGTTCTCCTTATACTGGCTTAGGCGTCGTCATCTGAACCACCACTGTTGGTGAAGGGTCGTCTGCCAAGATATGTAAACTTAGCGATGACTCCACAAGTGTGCCACTAACTAAGGTTAGACCGCATTAGGACGCAGCTGCAGGGGAGCGGCGTGGCGCGGCAATGTCAGTTCATACAGTGTACATGTCAGTGTATTTCACAAAATAAAATACGCAATGTACATTGGCTACGCACGCCTTGACTCGTCTGAGCATAGCGTGTAAACCGAGTGTTATCAGTCGAAATTAGACCTCGGTTGCGTAAGTTGTATTTTTTAAATTAACGATTGTGATGAGTTGCATTCGCATTGATATCGCGGAATGTGATAAAATGGTTGGAAGGTTCAGTGATATATACACGAGATGGTTTGTGTTTATCCTTTAGGACCATTTTGTCCACTTCCTAAAATGTCGACTCCCCATTCCCAAAAAGTTGAGTTTCCTAAAATGTTGACTTCGCAAAAAGTTGATTATCCATTTCCCAAAAAGTTGACTTCCCAAAATGTTGACTTTTTTTTCCTTCGCCAAAGAAGGGGTCCGGAACTTAGAAAAGTTTTGATTGGTGTTTATTACGACGACGAAGCAAATTCGAGCACTAGAGAGACTAAGAATTTACGAGCAAAGAAGTACCTATTGATAGTTTGCGAATTACCTTCGTTGAATTGAATGGTAAGTTTTGTACAAATAATTTTTATTCTTATCATTGTAAATACGAGATATGATTATTTTTTGTACTTCGCCTTAATAACCTAGGTAGATTACGTCAAAGGTGATACAAATCCCTTATTAGCCTTATGATCACAATGACGGCCTTTAATCTGTTAAGGTAGAAAGGGAAAATTGGTGTCACACAAAAAAATAAGTTTTTCAGTTCAGTTCAGTTTCGATACAGTTACCTAACTAGGTATCAAGTGATAGCAATTTGCGCGGGCTCGGTTATAGCGCGGCGGTCAGGCACAGCTCTTGGAATCGTAATAAATACAGACTATTATTTTTTTGTTTATTGAGTTGTATTTTTTTTATATTTTTTATGGGCTCTTTTTACGTTACTGAAACACCCCCTAAGCTATGGCACGCAATTAAATTAACACCCTGTATAAGTTTTATATTTTTCTATTGTTACAAGCTCACCTAAGGATCAATTTTTATTACAATATTGTTTCATTTAATTTCTTTTTCTAAATTCAGTGGACATTTTTGTGATTCTTAAATCATATAGGATTATAAATGAAATGGTTTGATAATGAATAAAAAATCATTTATTGCACCAACATTCCTAAATAATTATTAAACAAATCACAGTAGTAAGTCTTAAAATCTAAAATTACCACAGGGTATGGAACTAAAATAATGAATAATTAAATAAAATGAAGCTTTTAAAATATAAAACCTAGTTTACAATAGAATAAAATCACTATTAAACAATTTTAAATGAATAATGATTTACGTTGAGTACTTACGTTGAGTGCTAACGGGCACTCACTTCGGAATTTTAGTCGTGATTCACGACATGTTTCGGGACATCTGAAATTCCGAAGTAAGTGCCCGTTATTAAATCATTATAAATATATATTTATATATATATATATACAGGGTGTTAATTTAATTGCGTTCCATGGTTTAGTTAGGGGGTGTTTCAGTAACGTTAAAGGAGCCTTTAAAAATATTTTATAAAATCCATCAAAATCCTCAAAAAAAATCATCAAAAAATAAATAAATCAAAATTCGGCATTTATTATGATTCCGAAACCTGCGCTGTCTCTCGCACTATAACCGAGCGCGCGCGAGTCACTATCATTGGTCGATGCGACTCGCGTGTCGCGCGCGATTGGTTATAGTGCGAGAGACAGCGCAACTCTGGGAATTATTATAAATACCTATCGACTTTTGTCTTTTTTATTTTTTGAGTTGGATTTTTTTAAATATTTTTTATGGGATCCTTGTACGTTACTGAAACACCCCCTAAGCTATGGCACGCAATTAAATTAACACCCTGTAATATATATGTTACGCACAATCCCCGAAATCGTTCATTGGCCGGAAAAAAGGATCATTTCGCGGATTGGCAAATTTAAAACGCGCAATCCCCGAAATGTCCTTTTACATCAGTTGTATTTCGGCCAATGAGCGTTTTGAAGCAACCATTCGCGGACTGGCAAACACGAAAAAGCCAATTGCCGAATTCGGGGTTTGGTTCGCGGAGTGGTACTGATGAAATGCCAGCTCGCGAAGTGAGCAGTTTTTGCATAGAAGAAATGCCAGATAGAGATACTGAACTAAATAAAAAAAAAACGCTGTCATGGGTCGTCGGGTCAACATCATGACAGGACACATCCCCGAACTGACAACTCATCCCCACACTGACAACTCATCCCACACTGACAACTCATCCCGCACTGATAACTCATCCCCGCACTGACAATTTATCCCACACTGACAACTCATCCCCGTTCTGATAACTCATCCCGCACTGATAACTTAACCCCGCACTGACAACTCATCCCCGCAGACGACCCATGTTGACCCGACGACCCATGACATCCTTTTTTTTAAATGTAGTTCGGTGTCTGGCATTTTGTCAATACCACTCCGCGGATTGGTCGTTTTACATACCTGCCAAACCCCGAATTCGGCAATTGGCTGTTTCGTGTTTGCCAGTCCGCGGAATGATCATCAATGATCGTTTTAGAACGCTCAATGGCCGAAATAAGAGGCCATTTCGGGGATTGTGCGCTTTGCGTTTACCAATCCGCGAAATTATCCTTTTTTCCGGCCAATGAGCGATTTCGGGGATTGTGCGTAACATATATACATAATATATATATATTATATGATTTAAGAATCACAAAAATGTCCACTGAATTTAGAAATATATTGGATCCTTAGGTGAGCTTGTAACAATAGAAAATTATAAAACTTATTTTATATTCGAATTAAATAATGAGAGATGGGTGAGAATTTATGTTGCTGACTGTACTTTTTGGGCTTTTTCTATGCAAATTTAAAAGGGGGACCCACAACAGTTGATGACAACTTAAAATTGAATATTTTGTGAGTCATCAACTGGGCCCTAGGGACGAGTTAATTGGGGGCCCAGTTGGTGACGAACCCATACTTGGGGTTGGGTGGTTTGGGTTTATACTTTGCATTTAACAATCGCCTTTTTTCCAGGCCACGGAAATAAAATTTGTTAGAGCAGCGGGCACTGCGGGGCTGATGTCAACAAATCTAGCGTCCAGCGACCAGAAATAAAGATTTACTTATATTAATGTCGATTTTGTAAAATCATCAGCATCAGAAAACCCTGTTTTAATTTTCTTTATACTTATCCAAATTGATAGATTACTTATCTATACTAATATTACTAAGAGGAATGATTTGAAAAAAAATAAGAAATATAAATAATAAGATAAGAAAAAATACAAATCTTTCCTCTTTATAATATTAGTCCGTTTAAGCGCAACCGCTTGAAAAAAAAAAGTTTTCACTCGGGAATGAGATATTTTCCCGTGGTAAAAAGTAGCCTTTGTCCTTCCCCTGAGTGACATCTATATTCTTGAAAAGTTTTACTGAAATATTATCTTCTATCTTTCCGGACCGCAGTGTCACGCGTGGCATAATGAGTTTTCCCGTAAAAAGGAGCCTGTAGTTTTTGAGATTATTCATTAAGTACATACATACGCTCAAAATCCAAAAATACAAATATTTCCTCTTTATAATATTAGTATAGATTATATTATCCTATTAGGAATGTTTAAAAAATAATGCTTACCCGTGCGAAGCCGGGGCGGGCCGCTAGTATGGATATATGTATACGTTTATTACTTATCAAATTGTCGTCTATAATACAGCGTTCAATGTAAAGTTTGAACTTTCTTTGCGTTTCAAACGTAAAGATTTACTCCGCGGTGTTAAATGAATTAGTCCAGGAGCTTTTTCTACGCTGAGAGAGTATCCTCGCTCGCGAGCTGGCATGGCGCCGGTGAAATATGTCATTGATGTATTGTCTTCTTGCGTTGAAATTGCAGGTATATCGCAATATCTAGAATCATCACAATCCCTCACAATTTCACTTCTTAGCTCAGATGCTTGTAATGATGTCACATCATCGTCTTCATAATCGGCTTCATCGTCAATTTCCAGTGACCTGCAAAGTATGGGTAAGTAATACAACATCTTAAGCCATGTCATTAGAAATCATGTCATAACAAATTCCCTGTGCAAAAAAAATATCGCTTCGGCCAAGACAATAATATCTATAATAAGTATCAGACCATCGTATATGGTCGAAACGTCGAGGCACAAGCCTTGTCTCAAAACAAACAAGTAAGTTGTGTCAAATATTCAATATTAATAAGTATCAGACAAACCTTAATTCAATTTTATTTATTCTTTGTTTTAGTTTCTCTTGTTCTTCTCCAATCCGTGACAGTAATCCTTCCAGACGATTATTTAACATATCTACAGTACTCTCCAACTTTTTAACGGTCTCTTCTAAACTTTGGTTAGTTACTTGTGCGTTTTCAAAAACTGTTTCATCTAACAGACCGTTAAAAAGTTGGAGAGTACTGTAGATATGTTAAATAATCGTCTGGAAGGATTACTGTCACGGATTGGAGAAGAACAAGAGAAACTAAAACAAAGAATAAATAAAATTGAATTAAGGTTTGTCTGATACTTATTAATATTGAATATTTGACACAACTTACTTGTTTGTTTTGAGACAAGGCTTGTGCCTCGACGTTTCGACCATATACGATGGTCTGATACTTATTATAGATATTATTGTCTTGGCCGAAGCGATATTTTTTTTGCACAGGGAATTTGTTATGACATGATTTCTAATGACATGGCTTAAGATGTTGTATTACTTACCCATACTTTGCAGGTCACTGGAAATTGACGATGAAGCCGATTATGAAGACGATGATGTGACATCATTACAAGCATCTGAGCTAAGAAGTGAAATTGTGAGGGATTGTGATGATTCTAGATATTGCGATATACCTGCAATTATCAACGCAAGAAGACAATACATCAATGACATATTTCACCGGCGCCATGCCAGCTCGCGAGCGAGGATACTCTCTCAGCGTAGAAAAAGCTCCTGGACTAATTCATTTAACACCGCGGAGTAAATCTTTACGTTTGAAACGCAAAGAAAGTTCAAACTTTACATTGAACGCTGTATTATAGACGACAATTTGATAAGTAATAAACGTATACATATATCCATACTAGCGGCCCGCCCCGGCTTCGCACGGGTAAGCATTATTTTTTAAACATTCCTAATAGGATAATATAATCTATACTAATATTATAAAGAGGAAATATTTGTATTTTTGGATTTTGAGCGTATGTATGTACTTAATGAATAATCTCAAAAACTACAGGCTCCTTTTTACGGGAAAACTCATTATGCCACGCGTGACACTGCGGTCCGGAAAGATAGAAGATAATATTTCAGTAAAACTTTTCAAGAATATAGATGTCACTCAGGGGAAGGACAAAGGCTACTTTTTACCACGGGAAAATATCTCATTCCCGAGTGAAAACTTTTTTTTTTCAAGCGGTTGCGCTTAAACGGACTAATATTATAAAGAGGAAAGATTTGTATTTTTTCTTATCTTATTATTTATATTTCTTATTTTTTTTCAAATCATTCCTCTTAGTAATATTAGTATAGATAAGTAATCTATCAATTTGGATAAGTATAAAGAAAATTAAAACAGGGTTTTCTGATGCTGATGATTTTACAAAATCGACATTAATATAAGTAAATCTTTATTTCTGGTCGCTGGACGCTAGATTTGTTGACATCAGCCCCGCAGTGCCCGCTGCTCTAACAAATTTTATTTCCGTGGCCTGGAAAAAAGGCGATTGTTAAATGCAAAGTATAAACCCAAACCACCCAACCCCAAGTATGGGTTCGTCACCAACTGGGCCCCCAATTAACTCGTCCCTAGGGCCCAGTTGATGACTCACAAAATATTCAATTTTAAGTTGTCATCAACTGTTGTGGGTCCCCCTTTTAAATTTGCATAGAAAAAGCCCAAAAAGTACAGTCAGCAACATAAATTCTCACCCATCTCTCATTATTTAATTCGAATATAAAATAAGTTTTATAATTTTCTATTGTTACAAGCTCACCTAAGGATCCAATATATTTCTAAATTCAGTGGACATTTTTGTGATTCTTAAATCATATAATATATATATATTATGTATATATGTTACGCACAATCCCCGAAATCGCTCATTGGCCGGAAAAAAGGATAATTTCGCGGATTGGTAAACGCAAAGCGCACAATCCCCGAAATGGCCTCTTATTTCGGCCATTGAGCGTTCTAAAACGATCATTGATGATCATTCCGCGGACTGGCAAACACGAAACAGCCAATTGCCGAATTCGGGGTTTGGCAGGTATGTAAAACGACCAATCCGCGGAGTGGTATTGACAAAATGCCAGACACCGAACTACATTTAAAAAAAAGGATGTCATGGGTCGTCGGGTCAACATGGGTCGTCTGCGGGGATGAGTTGTCAGTGCGGGGTTAAGTTATCAGTGCGGGATGAGTTATCAGAACGGGGATGAGTTGTCAGTGTGGGATAAATTGTCAGTGCGGGGATGAGTTATCAGTGCGGGATGAGTTGTCAGTGTGGGATGAGTTGTCAGTGTGGGGATGAGTTGTCAGTTCGGGGATGTGTCCTGTCATGATGTTGACCCGACGACCCATGACAGCGTTTTTTTTTTATTTAGTTCAGTATCTCTATCTGGCATTTCTTCTATGCAAAAACTGCTCACTTCGCGAGCTGGCATTTCATCAGTACCACTCCGCGAACCAAACCCCGAATTCGGCAATTGGCTTTTTCGTGTTTGCCAGTCCGCGAATGGTTGCTTCAAAACGCTCATTGGCCGAAATACAACTGATGTAAAAGGACATTTCGGGGATTGCGCGTTTTAAATTTGCCAATCCGCGAAATGATCCTTTTTTCCGGCCAATGAACGATTTCGGGGATTGTGCGTAACATATATATTACAGGGTGTTAATTTAATTGCGTGCCATAGCTTAGGGGGTGTTTCAGTAACGTACAAGGATCCCATAAAAAATATTTAAAAAAATCCAACTCAAAAAATAAAAAAGACAAAAGTCGATAGGTATTTATAATAATTCCCAGAGTTGCGCTGTCTCTCGCACTATAACCAATCGCGCGCGACACGCGAGTCGCATCGACCAATGATAGTGACTCGCGCGCGCTCGGTTATAGTGCGAGAGACAGCGCAGGTTTCGGAATCATAATAAATGCCGAATTTTGATTTATTTATTTTTTGATGATTTTTTTTGAGGATTTTGATGGATTTTATAAAATATTTTTAAAGGCTCCTTTAACGTTACTGAAACACCCCCTAACTAAACCATGGAACGCAATTAAATTAACACCCTGTATATATATATATATAAATATATATTTATAATGATTTAATAACGGGCACTTACTTCGGAATTTCAGATGTCCCGAAACATGTCGTGAATCACGACTAAAATTCCGAAGTGAGTGCCCGTTAGCACTCAACGTAAGTACTCAACGTAAATCATTATTCATTTAAAATTGTTTAATAGTGATTTTATTCTATTGTAAACTAGGTTTTATATTTTAAAAGCTTCATTTTATTTAATTATTCATTATTTTAGTTCCATACCCTGTGGTAATTTTAGATTTTAAGACTTACTACTGTGATTTGTTTAATAATTATTTAGGAATGTTGGTGCAATAAATGATTTTTTATTCATTATCAAACCATTTCATTTATAATCCTATATGATTTAAGAATCACAAAAATGTCCACTGAATTTAGAAAAAGAAATTAAATGAAACAATATTGTAATAAAAATTGATCCTTAGGTGAGCTTGTAACAATAGAAAAATATAAAACTTATACAGGGTGTTAATTTAATTGCGTGCCATAGCTTAGGGGGTGTTTCAGTAACGTAAAAAGAGCCCATAAAAAATATAAAAAAAATACAACTCAATAAACAAAAAAATAATAGTCTGTATTTATTACGATTCCAAGAGCTGTGCCTGACCGCCGCGCTATAACCGAGCCCGCGCAAATTGCTATCACTTGATACCTAGTTAGGTAACTGTATCGAAACTGAACTGAACTGAAAAACTTATTTTTTTGTGTGACACCAATTTTCCCTTTCTACCTTAACAGATTAAAGGCCGTCATTGTGATCATAAGGCTAATAAGGGATTTGTATCACCTTTGACGTAATCTACCTAGGTTATTAAGGCGAAGTACAAAAAATAATCATATCTCGTATTTACAATGATAAGAATAAAAATTATTTGTACAAAACTTACCATTCAATTCAACGAAGGTAATTCGCAAACTATCAATAGGTACTTCTTTGCTCGTAAATTCTTAGTCTCTCTAGTGCTCGAATTTGCTTCGTCGTCGTAATAAACACCAATCAAAACTTTTCTAAGTTCCGGACCCCTTCTTTGGCGAAGGAAAAAAAAGTCAACATTTTGGGAAGTCAACTTTTTGGGAAATGGATAATCAACTTTTTGCGAAGTCAACATTTTAGGAAACTCAACTTTTTGGGAATGGGGAGTCGACATTTTAGGAAGTGGACAAAATGGTCCTAAAGGATAAACACAAACCATCTCGTGTATATATCACTGAACCTTCCAACCATTTTATCACATTCCGCGATATCAATGCGAATGCAACTCATCACAATCGTTAATTTAAAAAATACAACTTACGCAACCGAGGTCTAATTTCGACTGATAACACTCGGTTTACACGCTATGCTCAGACGAGTCAAGGCGTGCGTAGCCAATGTACATTGCGTATTTTATTTTGTGAAATACACTGACATGTACACTGTATGAACTGACATTGCCGCGCCACGCCGCTCCCCTGCAGCTGCGTCCTAATGCGGTCTAACCTTAGTTAGTGGCACACTTGTGGAGTCATCGCTAAGTTTACATATCTTGGCAGACGACCCTTCACCAACAGTGGTGGTTCAGATGACGACGCCTAAGCCAGTATAAGGAGAACGAAAGGCGCCTTCGCCCGCTAAAACCGGTTTGGGTTTCAAATGTGCTCACTAGGTGGATCTATCTTCGATTCTATAGTGAACTCTGTTTTGTTCTTTGGCTACGAGACATGGAAGTAGATGAAGGGTCTGATAAACAAACTACAAGAGTTAATCAACAAATGTTTACGATCCATCCTGCGCATATTTTGGCCGAACAGAATCAGCGACGAGGATCATGGAAGCAGTCGCTCAACGCAAGTGGAATTGGATAGGGCACAACTTTCTG